>CANNZV010004418.1:42536-67232 GCA_947561585.1 Caprella mutica | reverse complement strand
GATTGTTAGGTTTACACCCTCTGGTACTCGGAAAGGGCCAGTTAACGTTTCACCAATGATGCCAGCTTAAAACATAAAGCCACAGCCTCCTTGTTGACGACGAAACCAGTGTGAATAAACAGCTCCAGTAGTATCCAAACTTTAACCCATCCATCCAGACAATCAAGGGTGGATCTTTCCTCATCTGTTAAAAGTACAAGTAGGAAGTTTGTTTTCATGTAATTCTGTGTACATCTAATGCCTTTTTCCTTTTGGGTCTTCTCCTTAGGAGGCCTGGAAATGGGCTCCACGTTCCTTGTCGTCTCATTTAAGACACCGTTTGGACGAATAAACAATAACAGCCTTGTCGAAAATGGAGGCACGAGTGTTATTTGGCTGCCTTAAAACCTGCTTGGGTAGTTTTCGCATATTTTGAGGGGAAAAAGCTTCTCCTCGTACCCTCATCTCTCCTTGGGTTGGTGTCGGGATCTTCCACAACAGAAACTATGTTTCTCTTATCCCTTCCAAATTCATTAGCTAAATATAGAAGAGTCATCCCTTCTGCAGGACCTGTTACAATTTTTACCCTCTCGATAGAAGTTAATCGCCCATTTTTTGGCCTTTTCACAGAGCTGCAATAAAGCGATGGACAGTTAAAATGCCTTCAAAATACATAAACGTTCATAACTTTCCAATTTTCGAATGGATTCAAAAAATATTTCAGCAAGATACTAACATAGAAGCAATCTTCCAGTGACCAAAGTTTCACTACTGTACAATCAATATTATTAAAATTATTCACAAAATAGTGATCTGCAATAAAGCGATGGACGCAGTTTATAGCTATTGTTGACAACATTCATTCTGTACAAAAATTCTACTGGCTTTATATTTGTAACAAGCTATAGAGGAGCGATAAAAAACGGTCAAGCTTTATGAGTTTAAATAACCTCATAATAATATGGATTTCCCGTTGAGTTTGAATCTTTTCCATCAAAAGTGTTCTTTATTCAGGATGCTATATATTTAGAGGTAGGACAGCTGTATCTGTACAAATATACGGTTTGTATTTATCTATACAGGGTGGAGCAAAAAAAAGGAACCCATTTTCAAACTAATTTATTTTACAAACTATTTAAGCTAGAAACTTTCTAAAAACATCATTTTATTTCTTTACTTTTTTGCATATATTGTTGAAATCTGTTGAAGTTAAGACAAAAATTAAACATCCTGCAGCAAATTAAAAAAAGGTAATTAAAAAGGGCTTGCGCGAGGACGAAATATACGAAAAAATCACAATAGGTATAATTCATTTCATATGGATGTAAAAACATTAAATTATATTTTTTTCTAAAACAAATAAAAACAATTAAGCCTTAATTATCATTTGAGAATTGGTGTTTGATATAAAATTGATATCTTTAATATAATCACTTCGTCGTTAATTTGTATCTCCTATTCGAAACCCTCAAAATGCAGTTTTCAAAATTACAGAGTTTTTGTTGTGACAAGTTTTTTAAACACTGAAAGCTTTAAACAGGTATAACATCACTTTGAACAACGCTTTCTGGAAATATTTTCACCAACTATAAAACCATATTAACTTATATTAATGAGTTCAAAACTGAAGAAACCACTTTATTTTGAACAAAAAGCGATTAGGTCGCAGGAGAACAAAACGAACACATGAAAACATTAATCTTATTCATGAACAATTTAGTGAGAATTCAAACATATCAATCAAAAAGAATGAATTAGACATCACTAAGGACACATTTCACCGAATTGTTAAACACGATTTAAAGTATCATCCT
The DNA here is from genome assembly GCA_947561585.1 of Caprella mutica. Lineage (NCBI taxonomy): Eukaryota > Metazoa > Arthropoda > Malacostraca > Amphipoda > Caprellidae > Caprella > Caprella mutica. Next base: position 65,439 of record CANNZV010004418.1, on the reverse strand, counting down.
TTTAAGAAGAATGCAAGGATCGAACTCTTAGAACTGATTTACTGCAGTCTAAATTTTGCAAAATGGTTTCTGCAAATAAATGTTCATTTTGGAGAAGACATCGTGATTGGTGATGAAGATGTATTTCCATGAATGAAAGAGTCAATAAACAAAACGTAATTTGGATGAATAATAGCATTTTTTAAATTTTACTACTACCATATGGATATAAATTATACCTATTCTGAAGTTTTTTAGTGTTTTTCGTCCTCGCTCAAGCCCTTTTTATTCATATTTTTCAATTCGCTGCAGGATGCTTAATTTTAGTAGAAAATTTAACCGATTTTTACGAAAGATGCAAGAAAACTATGCGAATAAAACTATGTGTTTTGAAAAATTCTAATTTTAATAGTTTGTAAAATAATCTAATTTGAAAACGGGTTTCCTTTTTTTTTGCTCCTCCCTGTATAGGTAGTATGGTAACTATTTCACTATTTTAGATGGAAATATTGTCCAGTTTTAAAATGTGTTTAGTTTCAGAATTTTCTGTGTCTCCGAGCACTTCAATTCTTCGATAAGACAAACCGATTTATTTTAACCAATATTTTTCAATTGAATACAAAAAAACTAAATGGCGTGAGAATCTATAAACGAACAACTTGAGTTATGTGCTTTCATAATAAAATGATTGCACTAATAACTTAGATGAAGTTATATGAAATTATTGTAGGATTTTCTCCATCAAAGACCAAACACCATCTCCAATTTAATTAGTACAAGAAATTACGGGCCTCTATTGATACCTAGATACCTTATGGAAATTCTCAAAATTAAGATGCACTCATTAAAAAACATTAAAAAAAATTAAAATTGGAATTTACCTTAAAGGTGATATAATTAAATATCTCTCCAATTAGAATAGGTGCACTCTCCAATTAGAATAGGTGCGCTCTCTCATTAAAATAGGTGCGCTCTCCAATTAGAATAGGTGCGCTCTCCAATTAGAATAGGTGCACTCTCCCATTAAAATAGGTGCGCTCTCCAATTAGAATAGGTTTAGACTCTCCCATTAAAATATAATAAGTTTATTTGTGTTTCAGAAAGCACTATGATGGAGACCCCTCTCCTGGCCTCTGGTTCCACACTTTCCGACCCTGTTACGAACAAAGAAGATGACAGACTGTCCCCCTTGCATGACGATGTGGTCCTAGATGACATCATCAACAACCTGGGCATGGGGCTGTGGACCTGCCTCTATTTTATTATAGCTGCTACAGGTAATGTAGTGAGGGAAATAGAAATGAAAAGATAGATGAGAGTTAATGTTGGAGCACAGCTAGACATATGCAAATTTCTAGTTTTTATCAAATTTAGAAAATAATACATGATAATAGATGAATAATGAAGATTTATATGTAAAATGTATTAATATAGGATATAGAGCTCATATAAAAAGATGGCATCCAATATTGTCCAGTCCATGTTTTTAATCCTTTGGGTACGGTTACTATACATGCGCATTCGAGCGATTTTTCGCACTGACTATATCGTCAGAACTGATCGTCAGTGCGAGGTGGTTACACTGTACGCGATTTCTGATCGTCAGAATGTTTCTGCCCAATTAATATTGGGTTCTAAACTATGTTTATTTGAGGTAATGTTCGGGAGTAACACCTACATGTGTGCCTTTGAAATAATAGACGCGACGCTAATTTGATTATTATTTTCACTGTACGTAATTTTTGAAATAACTAAATAAAAAAATAAGAACATTTTTAATATAACTATAAGGATATTCAGTTTCTTTGAAAAATAGACCATTCAAGCCTTTATATAAACATATAGGTATTATATATGTAATTAAATAATGTCTGTATTATTCCTGATAGTATCTAATAATATATTTCCAAAACGCAAGGGTAAACAGTAACAGCAATCGAAATTAGAGAATCTGTCGCTAGTCGCATGAAAAAATCATGCTCATTTGAACGCTGAAGCTGTTCTGACGACTTCGTACGTATTCTGACGGCTATATCGCTGCCACTGTAACCACTCTCATTGGAAAGTATGAGTTTAATTTTCATCCGATTTCATCAGAAGTCGTCGTTCGAAAAATCGCTTGCATACGCATCTATAGTAACCGTACCCCTATCCTGACGATGAACAGACATCTTTCTATTCGAAAGCGAGTATACTTTTATATGAAATATTTTAGCAGAATATGATTAATAAACTTTAAATATTTAATGATATGAAATATGTAGGCTGAAATCACTGTAATATCAGAAAAAGTAGGGTTTTTATTAGTTAACATAAGTTTAAGGGAACAACCGATGGATGACGTTGTTTACATTATTTATTATTGAACGTTTACAAAGTGTCTGAATATCTTCGTAAATAAGTTATAAATAATTAAATTTGAGAAATATATACACTCCTATAGTGACTGTACTAACTAAAATATTATTTCTAGAGTTAGAAATGTGAATATTACATGCCGCTATACAAACGTTTTTTCATAATGTTCATGGAAATACAACCATATGACGTCAACGACTCGTGAAAAGCTTGAGCTACTTGTCACTAGATGCCACTTTTTCAAAATATATTAAATATTGTAATTTTTGAATTAAATCAAAATCTTATTAACTATAATTGAGTATGTTGTGACTTGTTACATTTGAATATGTTGTGACTTGTTACATTTGAATATGTTGTGACTTGTTGTGACTTGTTACATTTGAATATGTTGAGACTTGTTACATTTGAATATGTTGAGACTTGTTACATTTGAATATGTTGAGACTTGTTACATTTGAATATGTTGAGACTTGTTACATTTGAACATGTTGAAACATTTTGAACATATTTAGAGATGTTTGAACTAATTAGAAAGTTTCAATAATCTTCGTTGGAATTATTCCTCTCCAGTACCAATGCTTCTAGTTGGCAATCTGTTCGTGGCTCAATTCACGGCTCCAGCCCTCAACTTCACTTGTGTCTCCAAGATAAGTGTGGATGGCTCCGTGGACGACTTCTTCAGGTACTTTGACTACATTTTTAACAATGACACCAGTGGCATGGCAGCTCAACTTACAGGACTGGACCAAATAAAAGCTGAGACTATTAAGTGAGTTCATATCAATTTAATTTATTTCATAACAAGAGCACTTTCTGTCTCTATTTCATGACTTCTTCTTTCAGTCACTTGTAATTTTTTGACGGCAGTGATATGGCATTCACTGGGGATTTTTCCATAGATCGGTACCCCATTGATCTTACACTTAGAGAGATTTTTTATATGAAACAATAATGTAGTTAGTTGTATCCGCTATTTTGTTGTACTGTACACATCATGATTGTTTAAAATGATCTGGCAGGGGGAATCGGGGGGTGGAACGTCCTGCTTCACACACATAGTTGATGTTATATCTGAAAAATAAACGGCAAAGTGTCGGACCAATGAATAGTAACCTCTTTCGTCCGAAACAAACTTTAATTCCTCTTCTAAGTTATTTACTTAATTACAATTAGAAACGTCTCAATCTAACAAAACATGTTCTTAAGGGGACCGCCCCCGAAGAAATCTCAAAATTTTATCTTTTTTTTATTTTGTAAATAGTTGCTTTATAACATTCTTATAGTGTGTGCAAAATACCAGAGGTCTCGTATAACTCTAACCCCCTGGGGAGAGGAAGAAAGGTAAAAGTGGGGCATGGGGTAGGGAGTCAATATGTACTCTAAAAACCATCTCTCAGCCAATTATAATTCGTAATAATTAATTATATCGCTATATCTGGTATCTCACATACCAGTGTAGCACGCGCACACCAATGAATGCAAAGAAAGATTGCTCAGTTGTCCGTAAACCTTCGAAGTGGACGGACGCTGCGTGTCAGATCATCGAACTTTGAAAGGAATTCCTACTAATTTTGATATCTACAAATCTTGTAATTCAAAACTCTACCCCTGGTTTTTGGTTTAAGCTAGAGCATTGCGGTTTTTTGCATTCGATTTTCCATAATGATATGTACAATATGATTGCCTTCGAATTTGAGGTAGAAAATTTTTTCCGACAACTTTGTTTTTCAAAATTTTTGGCTTACTTTTTATGAAAAAGTCGAAATTTAAAAAACACATTCGGAAATCAAAAATCGAAGGCAATCATATTGTAGATATCAGTATGGAGAATCGAATGCAAAAAACCACAATGCTCTAGCTTCAACCAAAAACCAGAGGTAGAGTTTTTGAAAATGGTTCGAAATTTGTTCAAAATTCGAATAACTCGTTTTCTATGGGTCTAATCGAAAATATGTCAAGAAAAAAAAGATAGATAATTCAATTTTATATATACATACAAGGTTTCAGAACCATAACTTCAATAATAAATTTTTTCAAAATTTTGGGGGCGGTCCCCTCAAAGGGACAGTTCAGTTAATTTTTGTTTTCATAATATTAATGTTGAACGATCACTTAGTAAGAATAAAACATTCTTGTAGAATTAAACGGTTGAAAAAAATATAATAAGCGATATATATCATATTTTATAAATTCGATTTAGTTCCTGCGTCCTCCTACAGATGGCGCCACCACTCTGTACTATTTGTTTACATTTTACAGCTGATAACATGTAAACAATTTTACTATCAACAGTATTAACAGGTAATTTATGAAGAGATGGTTTTCTTTTCAAAACTAAATCTAATTGTCTCGAAGGACAGTTTTCAATTTCACAAATTCTTTTCACCATTTTCATAAGTTAATAACCAATTCAAGTGTGGGACTGGTTATCATTTTGTTTACGTACTAGGTACAATGATTAGTTACGCGGTCCACCGCAGTCCACAGATGGCGCCACTAATTTACAATATACTTTTTATATAAACATTTCTAAAATCAACGAATATTCTAATGTTACATAAATAAATATACTATATCGATTTAGGACCAATTTGGCGATAGTTTGATTTTGACTGAACTGCCCATTTAAATGAACAATGTATAGTGACGTCTCTAAAACTACAAAGAACCAAAGGAAAAGAGAAAAAAATAAATCTGCTTTAATTAATGATAGCATCCTAAGATAAATATTGTATAGTATTTTAAATGCACCTAAAATGTCTCTATCTGTGTCACCAGTCAGAAATGTTACACCCCTGACACAGCTCATCTACCAGCTGCTGACAGATTACTCTGCTCTGACTTCCAGTACGACAATGATACCTACATATCAACTATAACCAGCGAGGTATGCAATAAAGTGTCATTTAGCAAAACAATATTATTTGATTTATAGTTAAATAGACCTATTGTAAGCTATGCTTCTTACTGAAACGAGATATATTTCTGTTGGTACGCTATAAATAGCGTATATGTACATGAAAGTGTATTTGGCATACATGTATAATGCACAATGTGGTCCAAAAAAAAAGCGCTCTATATTATTTTTCATCCCAAAGTTGTGTTTTACATTTTTTCCCATATTTTTCAGGTGATACGTAGACAACAGGCCTGAAAGATTCTTTTCCTGTTGTCTACGTATCAACTGAAAAATATGGGAAAAAATGTAAAAACAACTTTGGGATGAAAAAAAATATAGAGCGCTTTTAGTGGACCAGATATTTTCAATTTATAATACATTTCAATTGTACTTTTGTTGAATCATGCATTAATATATCGTCATATAGATAGATAATCTTTTCCTGGTCGATTATCATCGCCAAACCAATAAATGGCGATTATAAGTTAGTCTATATTTTATTAATTAATGTCTTTTCGTTATAAGATGGAAGAGACAGTTCACCTAATTGAATGGAAATATTTTTTTCATATTTCTGAATATTTTTTCAATTGCAGCAAATAGAATTCTTAAGAATTAGAGAATGCATGCCGCATCAATCATTTTCTATTGGGTAGAATATGGGAATAAATTAACTTGAATTACTTTTATATACTGTTTGAATCTCTATTATGTTCCAATTCTTATAAATATTTTCTCTTTATTAATGATCTATGTTGATAAACTGCTTTGGCTTTAATTTATCCCATTCACCCTAACTCTTAAATTTTTTGTTTCAGTTCAATTTGGTGTGCCACAAGGGTTGGTTTCGGCCCCTCTACCAGATGCTCTTCACATTAGGCTGTTTGGTCGGGGCGGCAGTCGGAGGAGTTACATCTGATAAGTGAGTGCGTTATTTATATATAAACCATAATCAACAACAAGGGGAAATGGTTTAAATTTTCGGTAACATCCTATTTTAACACTAACTTATCACAGAAAAAGTTTTTCGGCTCTTATCTTGTGTTTAGAATCCTGGTTCGAAATCCTTATATCTGAAGAATTTATAAAAATTTGATACAGTTGGGACTTTTTTTCAAAAAAACAATTCTGCTGCAGAATAGGGAGACAGCGAACTATTTGGTACGGTACCCTCATGATGACAGTGTGTACACTGGTGCAAGTGACTGTACCTACTTTGAAAGCCCTCTTCGTTTCACGGTTTCTACTGGGTGTAGCCTGCTATATTGCTGTCAACCCTCTCACTACACTAGGTGAGTATCAAGAAAAAACTAGGTAAAGTATATAATGTGTGTAAGCATATATTATCACATAGAATCAAAATTTAGGATTTAGTATTATGAATAGGATAACTCAATCTATACTCAGATTTACAAACGAAGTTCTACGAATGCGTGAACTGAAAGGATAATACTACCTAATTTTACTACATTTTATATTCAGTTCTTTGACATTTCAGCTCTGGAGGTTTGTCCACTGAATTATCGTCATTTCTTCGGTCCAATTGAAAGTTTACCTTACTCTCTGATGTTGCCGATATTGGCACTAGTGGCATACCTTTTCCAGGTGAGAAACAGCGGTTATGATGCCGATAATGTTACCTATTATAGATCCCAATGATCGCTACCTATGTTCCAGTCGCATATACTATGCTTATTAACTCTCAGATATAGCAATAAGAGTGCTGATTGTTTACTCGAACTCTTATCATTTATGAGATGAGAGAGAAATATATGTACCTATAAAATATATGCATATCAGCTATAGAAAAATCAATAGGTTGCTTTTTATGAGGGTAATTAATGAAGTGACTAAAGGGAAAACACTCAAATAATCCGCAAAGCTAGTTATTAATTGGACAAGAATTTCTAGTTCTCTAGTTAGTTGGAGTCCTGGTTTTCTTTGTAGGCAGGCTCCGCTTTTATTACCCCCTGCTCTTATTGCAAATGGTAACAAGAGCGTAGTAAGTTACTAAATAAAAGTAACTCATCAATTATTTCATTTTCTAAGAGTAGGAATAAAAAAATAGATAAGAAGGATACTTTGATTTAAATACTTGCATGTATAATGGGCACCAATTAAAATACCCATAAAAAATTAAAATAAATTCAATATTTTGAACTTTCATTACAAAGCCTTTTTTCAATTCAATATACGCTAAGTTGAGCCTTTAAAACCATTTTTTTAAATCTAGTTCATAGAAAATGAACTGTTTATGGGATTACAATATTATATAATATAGGTAATAATATATAATAACTTAAGTTATACCTATCTTGCGATAAATTCAATTTGTAATAAGTCTGAATCGTGATTTTGGTATTAAAGCGAGGTCTACCGGTATATCGAAGTAAAATGATAAGTTTACTTAATTATACAGTGTAAATTAACATTATTTTATTTTCAGGTTTGGCAGTACATTCAGCTTGGTGTCAGTGTTCCACTCATCATCGCTCTTCTGCTTTCAAACCCTTGGTAAGAAATACTCCTGCTACATAAAGAACTTTGAATCATCGAACAAATTTTGGTATGGTAATGGCTCAATTTTAAAAGCTTCAGTTTAGTTAAATAATAACTTAAAAATGTAGTAGAGCGCAAAATTCATGACGTCACATTCACGGCAACTCAGTTTTCCACAACTAAACCAGAGTCTCCTCCGCCTAGTTCCACACAACCTTCAAAATTTATGGAAAAATGCTAATATAATTCTATTAGATAATGTTTATAGTTAGAATTCTTATTCTAACTGAAATGAATACAGTTTTTTCATTTCAAGTGGCGAGAAAAGTAGTAAAAATATTATTTTAATTTACTATTTTGTGGCTTATCCTAAATTGAATTAAACAATTATCACTCTATTATTTCCTGGTGTCTCAATTGAGTGGTGTTTTGTCCCAATTTTCTTTGCATATTCTCTCCTAGATTTGATATTTGTTAGTGAATTCGAATTTTTAAATATCGCCATAAATTCTCCATTGGGTTCAAGTCTTCTGACTGACTTTGCAAGACATCAACGTAATTTTCAGCAAATCCTTTTCTTGTTGATGTCTTGCAATGGCCAAGTCAGTCCCCAGACTTTAACACAATTCAAATTGTAATTTCAAATCGACACCAACAAATATCATGAACATTGAAGACAATAGCCAAGAATATTGGGACAAAATATCACTTAATGGCTGCAAATCATTAATTGAGTTGTACATGAATAGACTAGTATGGCTGAACTCAATAAAAGATATAAATACATAGTGTCAAATAAGGATAACATATGTTTTTTTGTTATGCTCGAATCTTTTCACCGGTAAATATGAAATGAAAAAATGCAGTTTATTATTATTCTTTAATTGTATTTATCTATATACACCTATACCCGGGCAAGAAGGTTTTATGCCTGGGATATTCCCTTAATATCTACAATATTCCCTCCTAATCTGCACTCACAGTTTGATGAAGAAGGGATATTCCTATAACAATAATATTGGATACTATTCAAATTCTTATACGAGGGAATATTCCAGGAATATTGGAGAGTTACAGTATTCGGTCAGATATCATCCTAGGATATTCAGGGAATATCATATTTCTATAGTATTCCATGCGAAACAAATTGGAATATTGTTGGAATATATATTTTTGATAGCATTCCATTATGAATATCCCATAAATATACCAAGAATTTTCAAGCTAGTTACATATAATAGTATTCCCAAAAATATAACGAAGGAATATCCCTGGAACATTTGGGATCTACAGTATTCTTAGTGAAACAATGACGGAATGTAACGAGAATCGAATGAAAAATTTTACTTCCTAAGAAATACTTTTGAATATCCCTGGAACTATTTCAATATTTTTGATAAGGAATATATACCATTGGGTTATATGAAGGAATGTTCCTGGAAGAAGGGAAATTTAAAGTATGTATGTCAAACAACAAAAGAATGTCAATTGAATCGAACGATGATTTTTTCTATTTCCTTAGAGTTTGGTTGTCTAATTTGAAAACTAAGAAACGTTAGTTTGTGAGATGAACTGTTGTAATTTGGATTTCATATGTTCTCTTCTAATTTTTACCAACTATATAATTTTTAACGCTACTTGTAGTTTTTGATGATAGCGCAAGAGTTAAGCTCTTCGTCTATGAGGTGTTAAATTTTCGTGTTAAGTATGTCCTTTCATTTTCATCTTCTATTAATAACGAAACTCCTTCACGGAGCTTTTCTGCATCCATGAGCTTTGTCACCGACTTATAATGTGACTTCTTCTATAAGTCAGTTTCCTTTCTGGTTGCTTCTTCCAGTCTCTTGTATTTCAAAACGTCAGCGTTATGGCCTTTTGTTCTAGAGCAGATACTAAACAACCAAGTAAATTAAAAATATCGATCTAAATGAATAGAATATCGGATCAGTAAATTTAATGCTGGCTCCCTATCAGAAATTAGTAGTACCTACAAAAATTACTTATTTCGTTTGTATGAAATGCGAAACTACTAAAAGTTGCGAATCAGGTAGCCAAAATATTTTTTATCCAATTTAGTTTTCACCTTGCAGCACTGCAGTTCAGACGTAATAGACGGGTTATAATAGATAGTAGTTAAATTATTAGTGTCAATTCAAGAAAAAAGAGGTTAGTATTGTGATTGTAAATGTTTAACGTATGTATACCATTGTTTTATATTTTATTAACAGTAGTTATCACTCAACAATTTTAAATTTTGGTTTAAAGTTAAGTATTGATATCTGGTGATAACGGAATAAGAGTAGGGTCAAGCATGTAAATTGCGGCACACTAACTAACTGCGGCTTCTAGCAACAGAATCATCATATATTCAAAACAAACGTTAAAAACTTAAATTAATAAATTATAGCATGCACTGCGCTCCATTTGATAGCTATGCAACATATTAATGGAATTTTGGTTCAGAATTGAAATGCAATTAAAAATTAAAATGCTGCAATTTACCTGCATGAACCTACTTACCGTACTATTTTAGTTTGTAGGCCTATTTCTATTCATATATACTCAGTTTATACTTTAATTGTAAATGGGTTCACTATATTAATTTAAATTACGAAATGTTTATGAATATTTAGCTATAACCTAGGTTAAACAATATATATTCTCTAGCCTCTGTAAGTGAAATATAAAATTTCATAAAATTATTTCTACAGTGACCTGTTCTTCAATTGACTAGATTTTAATATTAAAATTTTAAAAGTGCCAATAATGATTTTCAGTGTTAATAATGTTCATAGTAGCTTTTCTTCGTTCATGAGCCCTTTCTTGTTTTACTTTAATTTGATTTTTTTTACTTTTTTGACCCTTATGGTTTCTCAAAACCTTTTTCCTTATCTAATTCTGTATTCCCTTTACTATCTACTTTTTCACCTATGTTTTTTATTTAGTTTATAGATTAACTTATTGAATACAGATTATTGATAGATGATAATTATTTATTTTATTTCTTTTTAGGTACCACTGTCACAGTTTCTGGCAATATGGTTTACTTTAAGAGGTTACAAATCTAGAGACATGTCCTCTTCATTTCATTGTGTGTACTATATAGTATGAAGTGCGTGCACTAAAACTATAGCTGCGCTGACACCACAAGATTCACTTCATAGTCGAGAATATCAATGAATTTAAGAATAATGACAAAATTAAGTGCTTGATTGAATAAATTTGCTCCAGGTTAATGTAAAGAACCAAATGGAAAAGACTTTGTACTAGTTGTCACACAGGAAAGTAGCTCATAGCAAATTACGCTACCACCAATCAATTGTAGTGGTCAATAATTTTGCAAAAAGAGACAATAGCACTGTTGAGCGTTGACTGCATTAACAGATAGAAGAGGAAAATGAGAAGGTGATGGTGAATGAAACCTGTGAGTCTTTCTTAACTAATAATTGAGAACTTTGCAATTGAAAAGTACAACTATAGCGGTATAGAATAAATAAGAAATATCTAGTGAAAAATACTGAGAGTTTATAGAACATAAATAGAGCCTCAACAACATATATACAAGTTGCTCAGGAATTAATTTGTGCTTGATTACATTATGCTCTTTCTAAATCATGTACTATTTGATATTTTAATAAAATGATTGACGTATGTTTAGTTTCTTTCATTTAATCCCAGTACAAAAGGACAATTGTGGAAATACCTAGATTTAAGCAATGTGTCCTGTAATTAAAGTGTTAATATTCGTAGATTTTTTTATACAGTTATTTGTTCAAGTTAAACTTCTTGGTGTATAGCTATGTGACAATAAAGTTATGCAGTCAAGTGAATAGTGATACATGGCCAGTGATCCCTCTTCTTTTGGATGTCTTATTCCATTGGTACTTCTTCAATATTCCCTCTTTCTTTAGTTGTCTTATTCCATATGTATTCCTTCAATATGCCCTCCTCATTTAGATGCCTTATTCCATAGGTATCCCTTCAATATTCCCTCTTCCTTTAGATGTCCTATTCCATATGTATTCCTTCAATATTCCCTCCTCATTTAGATGTCTTATTCCATAGGTTTTCCTTCAATATTCCCTCTTCCTTTAGATGTCCTCTTCCATATGTATTCCTTTAACATACCCTCCTCATTTAGATGTCTTCTTCCATAGGTATTCCTTTAATATTCCCTCTTCCTTTAGATGTCTTCTTCCATAGGTATTCCTTCAATATTCCCTCTTCCTTTAGATGTCCTCTTCCATAGGTATTCCTTCAATATTCCCTCTTCCTTTAGATGTCCTCTTCCATAGGTATTCCTTCAATATTCCCTCTTACTTTAATGTCTTATTCCATTGGCATTCCTTCATTATTCCATTGAGATTTATCTCTGCGATTCCCTAGATTTTCCCTTGTGATTTATGGGACTATTCCATAAAAGTGTCAAAAAACTGCATTCCCTGAATATCGAAAAATGATCATCATGGAATATTCCTTGGGAATATTCCGAGAATGTTTTGGGAATATCCATTTTTTGCGCGGGTAATAGATCCTATTTTTGCATTTAGTGAAATCTTTCACAAACATAAAAATAAAAAATTTAATGTGCTCAAATATTTTATTAATGTAAATAATATTTACATTTCAATTTCTTCTATTCAAACCTGGTCTTTTCATTGCAGGGTGTTGGATGAGTCGCCCCGATGGTTAGTGTCTCGGGGCCAGTTGGACAAAGCAGAAAAAACGCTCAAACGAGCAGCTTTCTTGAACGGAACTTTCAGCAAACTTCCTGAGAAACTCAACCTGACCCTATCTATGATACATAAGGTAAGGAATGGAGCAATTGATTCATTTTATAACATTAGAAAATAATCATGCATTTGGACACACTTTTTAAATTATACAGCTTAATAGAATGAAACACCTGAGAAATTAGAATTTGTAGAAATGGATAAAAAAATAGTCAGTTGTACCGCTAGATGGCGTTAGCACAGATTCTGTAACAAATATTATGACGTACGGAACTTTAAGTTTTCGCCACAAGGTGGCGTCAATATATAATTTATACAAGCTTCTAAAAATAAGATGTTTATTATTATTCTATTCTATTCCCTAATGAATTTGTTCAAATTCCAGTCAAATTATTGACCAATATCGAGGATGTCGGGTTTAGAATTTTAAACTACGGTTATTGACTATTAAAATAAATTAATATTGTATTTAAAACAGTCTATAACATGTATAACAAATTCTTGTTGCAAAATCAATTTATGTTTAACGTACGGTTTACTATGATTTTGAAAATTTGACCACTATAATGTCTATACTAGTTCCTAGTGTTTATTACCACTATAATGTCTGTACTAGTTCGTAATACATTAACTCTCTACTAGTTACTGATTTATTAACTCTATACTAATTCCTAATGCATTAAATCTTCACTGCTTACTGATGTTGTTTTACTTACAGAAACAGAGTATGAACGGAGATCAGTCCCAGACGCCCTTATCCACTCACATGTGGTCCCTCATCTCAACTTACGAGATGTTCACCCTCACCATCGTCACCATGACGATGTGGCTACTGGAGGGGGCCCTCTTTATCAGTATACCCCTAGAGGCGGCATCTTACAAGTGAGATGAAAAAATAGGAATACAGCAACAGGAATACATTGAATTAGTACTCAGCGATGATCGCTCGTTGCAAAACAGCCCCATAGGAATAGCATCGTGCTTGTGCTCAGCGATTATCGTTGGGCGATGATCGTAACAATCGCTGCATGCAAATCGTACCTTTATGCTTCAATAGCGACTTTTCCAAGCTAGCACTCGATTATAACCATTCTGATACATTCTCTACCGTTAAGTTACTACTTAAGGTACGTACGTTTTGCATGCAGCGAGTGAAGCAATCATCGCTCAGCAATCATCACCCAGCGTTCATCGCTGAGCTCAACTTCAATGCTATTTCTATGGGGCTGTTTTGCAACGAGTGATTATCGCTGAAGCCTATTTCAATACATTCCTATTGTTGGAGTATCATCGCTGAGAGAACCTTTAGCACTCATCTTGACAGTACGCTCGTTTAACAAATCTTCAGTTCTTCGTTTTCGGTTAAACTTGTACGTCTACCACTCAGAACTCACGACTTTGATTCTATTAAATCACCATCCAACTATGAATGTAACCACACAGTGAAAATTTTTTCACCTAAATAAAATGTTGGCCATTGATAATTGAAGTAAAAAATTGTACCTTTGTTTTATAGTGATATCTCAGATTCAGCTTTTAGAAGCTTTTCATCTTCGAAATATGAATTTCTTTATAATCAAACCTTCACTATTTATTCTGCAGTACACAGTAATTCTTTTGATATATTTCCACTTACTGCCTATAAGAGATATAAATAAAATGAACAATGATGGATGTTGTTTTTTCAGATCCCCGTACATCTACCTAGCAATTTTGGGTCTGATAGAGTTGCCGGGGTCTTTTTTCGTCGCACCGCTAGGAGACCGATTCGGTAGACGCTCCGTTTGTTGCGGTCTGTCTTTGTTAACGGGACTGCAGATGCTTCTAATGGGGTGGGCCCGTAAAGCCGAACTGACTAATGGTAAGACTGAGTACTACCGAACTGACTAATGGTTAGACTGAGTGCTACCGAACTGACTAATGGTAAGACTGAGTACTACCGAACTGACTAATGGTAAGACTGAATACTACCGAACTGACTAATGGTAAGACTGAGTTCTACCGAACTGACTAAAGGTAAGACTGAGTACTACCGAACTTACTAATTCTACTCATCAAATTAAAAATTTTAATCATATCTCTTAATAAATAAGATCTATTTCTAATGTTAACAAATCCTCTATTTCTCCATCAGTATTTTTTTCTGCATATAATAAGTCTATTTTCGAATATCTTTCCACATTGTTTTTTTCAGAACTTCTTCTCGGATCTCTCGCCACCATTTCTTACACGGCTCTAGTTGGTGTGTCGCAGGTAAGTCATTGCGCCCCGAACAGTTGTAATTTGGTCTAATTTGGCTTCTTTTTACCATGTTTATCATTTTTTTAACGCTACTTGCAGTTTTAGAGGATAGCGCTAGGGTTATGCTCTTCAACTTCGAGGTCTTAGATTTTGTGTTAGGTAAACTCGTACACTTCATTTACTATCACCTCTTCATTTTCCTCTTCAAATCGTAGATGCTGAAAAACGTATATACAGTTTTATTTCTTGGTAAGAGACTGTCTCACGGAGTAGCTTTTCTGCCTCCATGAGCACATCTCTCACTGTAGAGTCCCTTTCCCTGGCGTCAAGGATTAATTCATGTGATGGTAGGGAAATATCCCAGCAATTAATATTTCTGTTATATTCCCTTATACATTTAGAGCAGAAATAAATCCTTGTTACCAGGGTTTTGTCATGCTTATTTGACGGCAGTAAAAATATAATAAAAGAAGGAAAAGATATAAATGAAGTAAACTATAGAAATAAAATAAAAAAATATATAATATTTTTTTCTTAAATATAAACTTCTTAATTTTTTTTAATAAATTAATTTCCTAATAATAAATTCCTCGACAATTTATTTCTTGATAAATATCTATTCCCCCAGATGATCATTCTCCTCACCACTGAACTGTTCCCCACGACTGTCCGTTCCCTGGGCTCTTCATTGGGGTACTTCACCAACAACATCGGCAACTGCATCCCACCCCTCCTGGAAATTATCCTTCCCCACCGGGAGGCCCACACCCTCCACATGATATACGCCTCCATGGCCTTTATCATCGCAATACTGGTGCTCATCCTCCCGGAGACAAACAGGAGGAGACTGTTGGAGACTGTTGAGGAGCATGTACTGGAGGAGAGGAGCCAGAGGAGGAGAAAGGTCGAGAGGTTATCCTCACCACTAGCCATTTGATGTAACTTTGTGGACTAGAACTTCTTTAAAGGACCCTCCACTCTAAATTAAAATTTCTCTAGAAATACTTCAAATTTATACAGTTAAAGTTATATAACATATAACAAGTAACAGAAAAGAAATTGATCAACTATTCGCTTCGTAATTAATTATATTAGAAACATTCACAATCAACCTTCACTGTCCGACATTTCTATTAGATTCATTAGAAGAAACAGAACGGGTACGACTTTATCACGTATTATCGTAAATTTAATGGTAATTAGGTATATAAGTTATTAATTATTATATGTCTATCAGCTTTATTAGGGTTTTGAATTTTTTAGAGGTATTTCAATCTTTTTCTTCGCTGGAAACTCAGAAGGTGGAAGAAAAAACACAAGAATAACTTAAATTACATACTGGGTTAAAACTATAGAACCAAATTAGAAATGGTTTGCAGTTTTGTAATCAGTAACTTTAGTTCTAATGAATAGAGTAATAAAAAATTAGAGTGGAGGGGACCTTTAATAAATAGCAAATGAATTATATTTATTATCATCCTAAATCTGTGAGTAAATATTATCAAAGTTTATTATTTATGAAAATTATTAGATTTTCCTTTTCAAATTCTTTAATTTAGAAAATTTATTTTTTAATATCAATAAAATGTTTTTCTTAAATTAATCCTATTTTTCTCAGATTATCGCGGAATCTTACTTACTAAAATTTACCACATTGTGAAGGTTATGGTGGGCATTATAAGGTCATATTCTCTCTTGATCTTCTCTGGCCCACCATAACTTTCTCTCTTGGTATCCATTCGAATAAAGTATTATTTTCTTTCTAAATTTTAATATAATTAGGATTTATATCTAATTCTTTGAAATAATATTTTTTGTATAATTTATAAATTTTTATAGTATAATTTTGTGAACCTCCTACTTATTGCAATAATTATTATTATATATTTATTTTTCTTCTGCATTTAGCACTTTGTGTTCTTAAATTTAATTTTTATTTTAAAAAAATTAAAATGAAATTTTATTTTCAGCACTTCAATTTTTTCACATTTATAATATTTGACTTTTTTCACTAATATGAGTTATCATAAAGACAATTCGATAAGATCATTTACTATTTAATAAATATAAGACATATGTGTACAATTTAGTCATTTTAATTTCATATCTACTTTTCTATTGTTATTTTCATAGTCATGAATTTCTACTTAAATTAGATGATTAGTCAATATATTTAGCAAGGATAATTACTAGGGTTGTGACAATATGCTTTTTAAATCATAGATTAAGGAATTAAACGAAATGGTATCGAATACTCTGTACTATTGGTTTAGAACCATTTAATACTGTTCAATTCTCTTCGTCTAGATTTCGGGATCCATGATCTTCAAAGCACATTGTCACATCCCTAATAATTACCTATATATAGTAAGTATTTTTATACACTTTTGTAATGCCATGTTGTCAAACGTGGTAACTCCTTTGTGGAAAGTTGGAGAGTTAGTAACTATTAGTTTGAATTAGGATTACCTATTTCACTTTTTTTGCCCTGCAGTTCCTTAAAAACGGTGAGACAAATTGTTATATTTTTCAAAAAGAAAATTGAATTTAAATTTTACCCAACTTACTGAAATGAACCATGTTTATCATTTTTAAACGCTACTTGCAGTTTTGGAGGATAGCGCTAGGGTTATGCTCTTCAACTACTAGGTTCGAGATTTTGTGTTAGGTAGACTCGTAGGCTTCATTTACTATCACCTCTTCATTTTCCTCTTCCATCCGTGAGTGCAGCCACCGGTGCTTGTGTCCCTTTTCATCAGATTCCTTGGTAAGTGACTGAATTCACGGAGTAGTTTTTCTGCATCCATGAGCATTGTTACCGACGGTGGTAGGTGACTTTGTTCATGTAGCCACTTTTATTTCTGACTGCTTTTTCCAGTCTCTTGTATTTAATTTCCTTTTGACATCAGCGATATGGCCTTTGGTTCCGAAGCAGACGTCAAACCCCTGCTAAAATAAACGAGATGTGATCGTATTTCTGGGACAGCTACTTACCAAAAAAAAATTGTATGAGATAAAATATTAACTTTAAAACTTTTCTACAAAATCGAATTATTAGAGAATATTTATGTAGGTAATATTTTTCTTTGATTTTTTCAGCTATGAACAGTTTATTTTTTTCAGTATCCAAGTCTTCCTACTACATTCTTAATAAACTATTAAATGGAGATAATATTTTCGCAGATTTAAAATTAAAATATCGAAGTTAAATTATTAAATTAAATTAAAAAAAATCAAATTTTTATTGCCAATTTTTGAAAAAATATCATCTAACTATTTAAAAGGAATAGTTCAGATTCAGAAAGCGATTTTAAATTTAAAAAGTAATTTCAAATTTGAAAAATAGTGTCATTTTTAAAAAAAAAAGTAAGAAATTTAAAATAACAGTTAGCTAAAAATTAAAAAAAAAAATCATTTTATTTTAAAGTGCAATTTTATACAATTACTATAGCTGACTTTGTAAGAATTGTTCAACATAGAAATTAATTTTCTAACTCTGAAAATAACTAATAAATATAGAATCTCCTTTTATATGTTTTTATTCATTATTTTTAATTAGAATTAGTAACAGAAATAGCTCCTGATAAGAAATTATGGTGGGGTCATGGAAGATTAAGAGGGGCAGGACCTCTCATAATCTTCCATGGCCCCACCATAACTAAATGCAATAACAATAAAAACTTACTGCTTCCATTTCATCAAATAAATTAATAAGAGTGTATTTTTTGTACATAATTTAAGTACTTCGAAAAATGTCAAATTGGAGTAAGTTCCGAGTCATGGAACAGTTCAATATTTTCGATCATGCAATTTTTTTTATATAATTTAATATTTTTCGTTATTTTTTAACGAGTTAAAATATTTAATTATATATTTTTTTTCTTATACCTATGATCGAAAAGGTGGAACCGTTCGATAACTCGGAACTTACCCTGTATCCTTTCTTGCAACGGCACTCTTAACTATATATCTAATGTGTTATCTTGTTTGTTGATAAACTTTTATTTTAAAGTACTTTTTTATTTCATTCTTTGAACAGAAAAATCTGGAAACTTTAAAAATTGCTTAGAAAATAATCAATAAAAATAGCTTTTGGAATTAACAGCATTGCCCCAATATTATGACGTTTTAATAAATTTTCCTAATGCATACCTTCATTTATTGCAATAATACTAATGTAACCAAAGAAAGTAACAGTTTGGAGAAATCTAATGATAGGGAAACGTCCTTATATTGGGACAGTGAAACTCAAAAGTTAGAAGTAATAGTACCTATTTACATTGTTCCTTAATAAACTAAGTTTGGCTGATCTTTTTCTGATCGTCCTACCATTACCCATGTCAATTTCCGAATACTGTGGGTGTCAGAGTATTGCGATGTTTTTGATGAAAAGCTAATCATCCCCAGTTAATATTTTATGAGTTATTTATTTACCAAAGCTCATTTAATAAATGCCTCATTTATTTTAATGTAGTATGAGAATAATGTTCTATGAGGAAATTGTATTAATAATTATAACCACCTTAAAAACTGAGCTATCTATGAAACACATTGGATGACTATTTATGTTTCCAATATAAATAGTTTGGCGTGAATATTGTCAGGGAAGTTACTTTAATATATTAACTAGCGGCGATAGCGCCATCTTGAATTTTCAATGTGATGTGTGATTTTGAATAAGTTAATTCATATTGGACGAATAATATTTGAAATATCTGAATACGAAGATTATTAATTGGTGAATATCTATTATAAATGAGAAGGCGAAGAAAATTGCAAAATGCAAATACATCTATGTTAAAATCGAAATGCCTTATTCAAGATGGCGGCCTCACCATTGATAGTAGGTAATTTGAAAACATATTCCCCGACATAAATTCTTTATTCTGTTATTTTGCTGACACGAAATATTGCAATTTAACTGATTTTTTTTAATTCATTGGATATAAAAAAATTGAATTAGCATTTTACAAACCTATATTTCTATTGCTTTTTGTTTAATTTGCTATTATCTCCATAGTCACATATATGGTACACCACACAGTGAAAAGTTAATTACTATTTTAGGGTCCTTATTGATATTCTCTCTTGAAGCACCTGGCATATTTCCCTACTAAAAATAGAAGAGTCTGAATTATCATATTGTCTGTTGTCAACTGATATTCGTATTTACTTTCTATAACAGGGTAATTCCATTATAAATGTTTGAATAGGTTTCTGTTAATGAGAACAATGCAGTTTTATAATTACACATGCAGAAAGGAATATCTATGAGATTTAAATTAAATACTGTTTTTATCTTCACTGTTGTTTAATTTTACCTGCATATTTTATCGTTATTGATCAATGTAAAGAATTTACAATTTTTTTCAATTTCGGTTAAAAGAAATGAAGAAAGTCAAATTATTGACAATGGAGATCTGTAACCTGATGGAGATATTTAAACTCATGACGTCATCAGAGCAACATTTCAAAACAAGCTGCTGTGAACGAATAACTTTCTTCGTTTTCTATGACAGGCGAGTATTATTAAGGACAGACTGAAGAATTTCAACATGCAATGTAATATAACATTGAAATGTACGACTGAATTTATATGTCTTGAGTGTCAAAAGCAATAGTTAATGCAGAAATTATGTACAGTTTTTTTTCGTGAAAAGGAAGGTAGACTTTTCAGTTGTCACAAAATATTTCGATTATGTTGTTGTCGATATTCAGATTTTAAACGCAACTGTTTTATATTTCTTGAATTAATAGAAACATCTTATAAAAACAACCATCATATGTTGTCAATAATAATGTATATCATGAGAAATTGTATTTTATTTAATACTATGGATTTCTAGAGCATGAAATGATTCACCAATAATAAATAAAACATAAGTGGGATATAATAGTGGCTCACGAATAATGGCACTGGAATTTCTTTCTAAAAATAAATAAGTTACACAGGAGAAAGTTATGGGGAAAGATTAAGTAGAAGCCCCCTGATAATCTTCTATAGCCCCAACATAACTTTTAAGTTCTTCTGTTATACACCCGACAGTTTAGAACCTATGCTGCCTACTGAGACCAAATACAACCAGCCGCTTAGTACGACAACAAAATCAATATTAATTTAGCTAATATCAAATCAAGTAGAACGAACATGTGGGAAACTCATTTTTATTTTCAAGCTTTCGTTTCATGCAAGCATCATCATCAGGAAACCTAATTTTTACAATTAATCCGATCTCTTTTCTAGGATACACACTAAAAGAGCGCCTAATTTAGTAACTTTATATTTCATCTCAAAGTGGTGTTATACATTATATCTTTTTTTTCACTGAATTTTGACAGCAGGCCTGGGAAATTCTTTTGAGATCATCATATGTATCCAACCGGTCTATAAACTATACACGCAGTAGCGGACAAAAATCACTGCCACACTTCCTGTCTCCCTAAATTTTGCACTGAACATTGAATTGTTATTCTATCAGGTACATTTTTCCAGTTAAAATCTCTCCTGCATTGCCGATATGTCAGAATAACTGATTTTGTGAATAAGTACGATTCGATTATTAAGTACCAGCTGCTGCGTAGTATAGCCTCCATCTGGATTCTAGGATACAGAGTAACTAATATGCAAAAAATTATAAACAGGGTGGTACAAAATCACCCCATTATATATTTCATCCCAAAGATGTGTTTTAGAATATTTTCTATATTTTTTATTTTTAGCTCGATATTGACACAAGGTCTGGGAGATTCTTTCGACATCAATACAGAAAAAGAATCTTCCAGATCTGCTGTTAATACCCAGTGAAAAATGTAGAAAATATTGTAAAACACAACCTTGGAATGATATATAAAATGGTACGTTTTTTGGACCATCCTGTTTTTTTACATTAGATAGTGTGTATCCTAGAAAAGGATTATTTATTGTGAATCTCTAAGTTAAATTAAGGTTTCCTGAGGATAATTTTCATGTTGACACAATCAATTGGGTAAGTTTCGAGTTATTGGACTGTTCCATATTTTTAATTAAATAGGAAAAAGTATATACATAATAATAATTATTTAGCTGTTATTTGAATTGGTTTCCATGAATCCAACAGGTTAAATAATTATTGGTATCCATGCTACCTACATGCCGGTTACTTGGTATCCATGCTACCTACATGCCGGTTAATTGGTATCCATGAGACATGTAAGTTAATTGGCATCCATGATACGGGCAATATTTCAGGTATCATGGATATAAATTAAAATAATAGTTGTGTAACTATAATTAATATGTACACTTTTCCAATATAATAGAAACTGTAGAACTGTTCAATAACTAGGAACTTAACCGGTGCCAAACTGCCCTTTGTTTCGTTTTAACTAAATATGGTTTCATTATAATTAACTTGCAGATTAACTTGATGCAGTATCTTAAATCATATAAAATCAAATCATGTACATATATAATAACATATAGCAACTAATAATTTTTTTTATATATATTAATGGAACAAATTATTTAGGCCTAGCTGGCCATCGACATTTAGACATACGCAGATTCTTTTTCAAATGATATCGTGCATCTG
Source organism: Caprella mutica (assembly GCA_947561585.1). Taxonomy (NCBI): domain Eukaryota; kingdom Metazoa; phylum Arthropoda; class Malacostraca; order Amphipoda; family Caprellidae; genus Caprella; species Caprella mutica. Next base: position 43,156 of record CANNZV010004418.1, on the reverse strand, counting down.
GCAACGAAGAGCTTGTGATATGGATTAATTATAAATAGCGACCTGTATAATCGTTATAATTTCATTCCCTTATCTTGTATTATAATTAGTAATTTAACTGCACCAATGAGTTAGCTAACAACAGTGTTCGTAACATGTTGTCTTTAAACATGTACATGTTAATACAATGCTTGGCAATTTTCAAATCATTACAACTATTTCATATTAATTCTAGATATAATACATACCTTTAATATAGGAAATTTTTGTTTACAATTGAGTTACACAAATTGTAATTCCTAGTAAAACTTCAGTGCAAGTTTTAAAATATATTTGTTCAATCTGAACCCGTTCACATTGCGTTAAATTACGTTTCATTCTCAGCTGAGCATTTCTGCGCATGCGCACACCAGTCTGTCATGTTCTGCTATTGCTTTGTTGAGGCTGCGGCAGTAACAGGCGGAACTGCAAGAGAGGTTAAGGTGCGATAACGACTCACCTGACAGACAACAAAAGAAGGTCAGTCTACAATGATATCATTACCGTACTGTTTAAATACACCTAGATAAGTAACTTGCACTGATACATTCTTTATCAATGACGTTAGCTAAAAATGTACCTGATAGGTAGACTGCTGGTCT
>CANNZV010004418.1:0-41449 GCA_947561585.1 Caprella mutica | reverse complement strand
ATAAAAAATATTAAATATATATTTAAAAATATATTTTAAAATATATTAGGTATATTATAGTTATTCATAAAAAATATTGTACAATGAATACAAGGTCTAATTTTAAGTTCAAGCCCTTATATAAGTTTGTAAATTATACTTTTCATGCATACTATAGCTATATATTACAGAAATTTATAATATATATTTAACATTTACTTTTAATATTGGTATCCATGGTCCCTGTGGTATCACAGATACCACTATGAAAAAAAATCTATTAATTTTTATTTCTATTGTTATCCATGCTCCATGTGGTAGCTATAATGGATACTAATTAGAACCAATGTTAAATTAATAATATATTATTTCTTATGATATTAAACATGCAACCACCAGATGACTCAGAACTTACTCAACTTTAATATTATTCCAATATTGCACTCTTCTTACTATTTTTCCAAGCTATTCATTTAAATGTTTATTCCTCGGCAGTAAAATATTTAGCCTCGCTGTTATATTATTCATAAACTTGAAAAAAAAAATAAATCAAAAAATTGTTATTTATCAAAAAGGGGAACATTGCGTTCAGACACTCTTAAGTACTTGGAAAGTGGACTTAACTTCTTAAACCAAAATGACTATAAATTTATAATTAGCCACTATCTGAGTACTGTACGTGTCAGTGTAATTTTATGTTCTTTTAATTTTTAAAATATGTTACTGTTAGGTATGTGACCATCACACCAAATATATCTATCAAAATCTTCAAATCTTTATTAGATTAAATTAAATCAGTTAATCTCATTGATCGTTAATGAGAAATTTTATCAAACCTTTGGTCAACCTCATTAAACTATAACAATTTTATATTGCTAAATAACATATACTAATTCAAATTATGAATTAAAATTAAAGGAACATTTAAGTTAATGACTTACAATAATTAAATCACTTCATTTATCTTTCTCCTTTTACCAATTTCTAACTAAGAATGATCTTTTGCAGATTGTCCTGATGGCGGCAGTTCTAGGCATTGATTTCGGCTCCAGCAAGATCTGCGGAGCTGCTGTAATCAGAAACGAAGTGAAAATCATCTACAATACAAATGGAGATAGAGCTGCCCCTACCTACCTTTCATTTTCTAAAAATGATAAATTTATTGGCGTGGAATCCAAGAGAAATGTAGATTCTTCTGCCTACAAAACGCTTCACAGATTCAAAAGTTCTTTTGGTAGGTATGATGAAGATGGTAAGGCTGGCAGCAATGGAGAATCTTTTCCCATTTCATTGGAGTATAAGTCCAATGATTTAGAAATTTATCAAGAAAATTTGCTCGCTTTACTTATTGCAGAACAAAAGAAAAAAGCTGAGGAATATTTAGAAGAACCTATAAACGAATGTGTTCTCACTGTGCCAGCACACTTCACCAACGAACAACGAAAGGCTGTGAAAGAAGCAATTGCCATCACTGGCTTAGAGACAATAGCCATCGTGAATGACACAACAGCCATCTGTGTAAACTATGTCTTCTCAAAGTCACATGAGTTTTCGCACTCCATTCTGGTGTGTGACATAGGAGCCAGCAGTACCAGCATGTCCATCTTCCAAATTTATGAAGATCGTGCTGACTTATTGGCGGTGGATGGCATTGAGCTCGGTGGAAACTGGTTAGATGATCAAATATTTGATCATGTCAAGAAAGAAATGGATCATTTCACTCTGGCAAATGCGGAGCAGTTGAAACGGTGCTCATCTAAAGACAAACACAAGTCAATTTATTTAGGCATGAGTACTGATGGAAAGAGTGAGAGAGCTTCTATGGAAGATGATCATTATTATAAAATTTTGAGCCCTTTCCTCAAGAAAATTCAGGACCTGCTTTTTAGAATATTTTCGACTGTTAACATTGAGAAAGAAGAAATCACTGATGTTGTTCTAAATGGAGGAACTACTAAAATTAGACTAGTAAGAAATGTGTTCACCCATTTCTTCCCTCAAGTAAGGTTGGTTACTGATATGAGTCAAGACACGTCCGTTGCTGAAGGTGCTGCTTTGTACGGCGCATTACTACACAAAGCCATTGACTGGAATTTTCATGTGACTGACTCTATTAAATACGATTCCAAGAAGGGTCACCCCCATTTCCTCCCAGTCCCCAGTGAAATGGCAATTGATGGAGAAATCATTCATGTTGATCGCTTAGGAATTGTTAATGGTGGAGAAGAATCTGTCAGATATGAAAAACTGAAAGAGTTGCACGAATTCTTCGCACTTGATGACCAGATTCGGGAAAGTAAAGAAAAGGCGATGTGTGACTTGGAATCCGTTTGCTTGAAGACTCTCTCTCAACTGAGGAAAGAGAGAACGCGATGCGATGCTTTTCTTGATGAAATCAGGAAAGATATAATAGATGCCTGTGAAAATAGTTTGCTATCTCTTGAACAATATCCCTTAGAGTTTGAAGATATTTACAACGGGAGAAGATTGCACATTGAGCATTTGTTAAATGAATACATTGAGATTTGTGAAGTCCGTCCCACGTCTGACATTGTTAATAGTGGAAATGACACACGTGTTGAACAATCTCCCGTGACCGAAATAAGTGACGATAGCAGTGAAACTTACATCATAGATGGGACTAAAGATCGTCCTTCTGTGTCTAACTCTGGAAATATTACAGCTGAAGAAATTGAAGAGGCTGCTGCAGAAATGGAAGAGGCTTCTGCAGAATTGGAAGATGCTGCTGCTGAATTTGTAGAGGTTTCTGCAGCCTTCAAGAAGGTTGATTTAGAAGACACTTTACAGAATTGGGAGATGCCAGAAGATGTTTCTGTGGATGATGAATGGATCGTAGTTTAAAATTCATAGAATTTCAATAGTTTAATTCTTGCTAATTCACTTTAGAGGAAACTTTTTAGTATAAATATTTATTTTTATATTCTATGCTTAATCATACTTTAAATCAATAATATTATTGATAAGTTAGAAATTTTTCGTAAAATGGTATCAATAAATTGTGTCACTATATTAATATTCTAGTTCTATTTATAGGTTAAAAAGGATTATCACTAATTGGTTTTTAAAGGTATTGGCTTAATTTTTACTTTAAATTTAAGTTTTAATTTTATTAATGGATAAATTTTACACAGAAATGAAGTGTATAATAGAATAGTATAATTCATTTAAAATGATTATTATGTTAAGAATAGAAATGTAGCTAATTAATTAATTAAAGCTTACAACTTGAATGATGTTTGATATAAATGGTACTTGATGGTACCTATTAAGTTAAATTAACTTTGTAATGTTGCATTTTATTACAGTTATTTGAAACCCAAGTTTTGTATTAATTTCATACATTTACTATTTGAATTAAATGAATTATGATTTCCTAGTTTGAAAGATGCAGTCATTTATGAAAGAATTAAAATAAGGGTTAAAAGGTAATTATTTAAAGTAATTCAATATTTATCTGAATAAAGCAGAAATTTTTTGAATAAAGAAGTTGTTTCCTATACAAAATTATTTTCTAAATAAAGTAATTTTTTTGAATAGTGGCGTTATATTTTGAATAAAGAATATTTTTTTTAATACACAAATAATATTTTTGAACAAAAGTTATTTTCTAAAAAAAGTAAGTTTTTTAATGAAAAAATCATTTTATGAAAAAGAAGTAATTGTTTTAAAGAAGCAACTTTCTAAAAAAAAATTAGAAGGAATTTTTTGAATAAAGAAATAATTTTTTGAATAAAAAGAAGTTTTTGAATAAAGAAGAATTTTTTTGAATAAAGAAGAAGAATAACGAATACTGTTACTGATTTACTTTGAGTATATTATTAAATTAAGGGGGATTTTGTTTATTTGAAATCTATCTATTTGATTTGTTTTTCTGTTTGATGTACTTGAATATGAATTATTAAAAAAAAACTTACAAACCGAAAATGAAGTTTATAATTCCATTTAGCAATTCAACAATGAAACTGTAAATGAGGAAAGATGTCAAATATTATGTTCTCAATAAGAACTATTAGTCTAAATAATTATTATAGTTCATTTGCGCTGTTCAAGTTTGTATATAAATAAAATTTATTAAGATTATAAAAGACGCTCGACAACCACAATCATCAGTGATTTATAGAGCTGTACTTTAAGAAGTTACTTTATTATATAAGACTGATGAGAGAGCACGACAAATAAACTTATCAATACGGTTATATGACACACATCGTTATTTACTATTCTGGTAAAAGAATTCTCATAAATACTTCATAAGAATATCATTGTATGGATGTTGTAAGATGAAGGAGAAGGCTAGAAACAGTGTAAATTTTTTCATTATTTATAAAATCTAACGTTTCGATTCAAACATGAATCATTTTCAAAGTGATATGCAGGTTAAAAAAATACATACAATTTATTGGATATAAAAGAAATTAGAAAATTGATAGGTAGAGAGAAGGGTTTAAAAAACAATGTAAAAACAAAAATGAAATTAGTTATCTACATTAAAAGAGGATATGAACTATTTTGGAGGTTTATTGATGGTTTGGTTTTAAAAATATGAACGGATTCTAAATTTCTTTTTAAATCTGAACTATTTAAGGTAGAGTCTTAAATTATATTCAATAAATTGTATGCAACTTTTTAACTTGTATTAAAGATTAATTTGAAAATGATTCGTGGTTGAATCAAAACGTCAGATTTTATAAATAATGAAAAAAATTACATTGTTTCTTAGCCTTCTCTTTCATTTTAAAATTATGCAGACTTCCTGTTTATTCATTGTTAGGAAGTTGTATTAATTTAAATAAATAGAGGAATTTAGTGTATAGAGTATAACGTAAAAACAAAGTCTAGAGATAACTTGCACAATCGTACGACAAATATTATGTATGTCAATGAATTTCATTTGTTATATAATAAATTGCATGTGACTTGGCTTTAATAGTTTTATGAATAAACCAATATAACCTAAAAGTTAATCTCAAACCAAAGTAACGGCCATTAATGTATTTCACTAAATTTTTGTTCAATCCTACTTATTAAATATTCATGTTATTCCCGTATTCGACTTAAATCAATGATATTAACTAATTGAATGGATGAAGATAAGAATCAGGGATATTCATAGTTTCGAAATATTAACTCGGGCTGTACTTTGTCATGGGAACTATGCACATTGTTTTCACAAGATAAGCTTCTTTATAAACCATGAGTTTTGTAACCAACTCATAACTTCAGCACATCATCTCAGCAATGGCTAAGTACATTCTTGCAGTCGTTGTAGCTGTGGCTCTTTTCCACACCAGTGCCGCCCTCCATATTGATAATGGAGAATGGCTGAAATCAGAGGATCTCGAAAAGAATCCTAGGGCCTTCCCATGTCCTGACGAGTCAGCCATCGAACCTTGCATCTGCAGCTACAGAAACGAACAACTCGTTCTGGACTGTACTAACATCACAGCTGAAACTCAGCTGTACAATGTCTTCCAGCAAGAGTTCCCCGTGAAAGAATTCTATTCTTTCAGAATTTTCTACAACGAGTTCATCCAACAGCTTTCCTTTGACACCAACGGTGTTTCTTTTGAGAGGCTCAATCTTTTCCCAGGACCTTTCAAGATATACCGCATCTCTGAGGACTTCTTGAAGGCTAGTTTGGAAACCATGCAGGACATTATCATGCAGAACACTCAGCTCACATACGACACTTTCCCATTCGGATATCTGAACGATGCTACCAATCTGCAAAATTTGATCATTGATGGAAGTCAGATCACTGAGGTCCACAGATTCGACTATGCACCAGCATTGAGAAATTTCCATCTCAACAGAAGCAATGTCACAAATCTCATTGTTGGTAAGTATAGTTGATTGATGTATAATATTTTTCATAAACAGAATTTAAAGAAAATTTTCCTAGATAGGTAAAAGATAAACAAACAAGTTTAATCCACAGCAATAAGGTGAAATTAATTTTTTCGTAATACCATTTAATACCAACAAGTGTATTCCATTCCTATAAATATGATAAATCAATTGATTCTAACCCAATTCTATATAATTTCCACAGGAACTTTCAACAAGCCTGATTACCTGTACGACATCGAACTCAGTTACAATCAAGTAACAAGACTCCCAATCAGAGTGTTCCCAGTGTCCGCTTTGACAGTCAGAATCAAGATGGACCACAATGACATTCGATTCCTCGGAAGTGGAACTTTCTACGACGGTAAGAATTTATTGAACGATACAAAGATTTATTGGTTTGAAAATAAAAATAAATGTTTTTTTTTTCAGTGCACCAAAATTTTTCAATAAAGATTACTTTTATTTTATATTACAGCTACCGCTGATGAACTGACTGCTGGTTTATCTGAATTGTGGTTGAACGATAACAACCTGGTACAGTTGAACACCCAGACAATTCCCCTGACCAGAACCTCTGAAGTCATCCATCTTGAGAACAACCAAATCACTTCCATCACAGCTACCGATACCTTCTTCAAAATGTCTGAACCTGGTAAGTCATTCAGAATTACACATAGTGAAATAATATTAGATGAACTACGCAAGATAGTTATTTATTTGCTTAGTCATAAAGAATGATTTGAGATAATTGACGCCATGGCAAATTCGAAACCAAAAGCCATATCGCTTAAGTCAAATGGAAAAGAAATAACAGGGACTTCAAGGAAACAGCCACCATCATTCAATGACAAGCTCTTGGATGCAGAAGAGCTACTCAATGATTAAAATCAGTACTAGGATATTGTGCTAGATGTGTAAGAGTGTTCCCTACATAACCATTAACATGTTCACAGATTTGCGCAGTATTCAGCTTTTCATGGGTAACAATCAGCTGACCACCATTGAAGAGGACAGGTGGTTACCAGTCATCAACTATCTCTCCGTTCTTGATTTGCAAGGTAAAGAGATGACAGCAAGCTTTGATTCCAGAGTTTGAGTTAATTTAATAGGATATCAATAATGATATAACGTGATTGATAGAGAATAGGAATATATTTAAAATGTTCAAAGTTAGAAAATAAATATAATAATTTCACAGGAAGAAAGAGAGTCAGAACTAATTTGATTCTCATCAAGCGCTTTCGTTAATGATGTCTATTTAATAAACGAAAGTGCTTGGTCTTAATGAAGCAAAATTTAAATTTATTTTCTTTATTAAAGAATTGTTATCTTCAGTTCCTGTGAATTAAATATGAAGTTCCCCAATTTGTACAAGCTGGGGAAGATGCTCATTTTTCAGATTTATGTTCCAATAATAAGATTTTATAATCTTAATGAATCCTACATTATGATTGCAGGCAACCCCCTTTCATGCGGGTGTGACGTCGCATGGATGGTTGTGAACAGCGCTTACATCAACAAAATTAGCGCCGAGACAACTTGCTCTGATGGACAGAGATTAATCGACTTGGATCCTGCAGTCTACCTCGAACTCTGCTACTGAAAATAATCTACTAAATTCACTTAATAAATTAAACCTCAAGTAACAGAATTGCTAATTTCATTTGCCAAAATCTAGAACCTAGTTGTTCAATATTTAGAACCTTAGGCCCCTTTCACACGAGTCACTCAGTGACCGTCACTGGTGACGGCCACAAGTTGCCTAGTGTAAAAGGCTCGGCAACTATAGTGACCGTCACAGCTAACAACAATGCTAGGAAACCCTCAATCTAAAGAATTTCATCATCATAATATTATGAGGAGATACTTCTATTAGCTTTACTGCTCAACAGGAATGAGACGCTCTCGAAAAAAAATGCCAACGCAAGAGATGTTAGCATATTAGAGATGGGACTATACGATACCTAGCTACATTTTAACTTATGTTTAATTACCTTCGCAAATTTGCGGAAGGTTATATTTTATCCGGGATTTATTTGTTTATCATCAATAAATCAAAAAGTATTTAACCATGTTGCATGAAATTTGGTGGGACGATTGATCATTATTCAGTTACCAGTTTATCAGATTTTGGGAGAGAACGGGTCAAAGCGACGGCGAAGGTATGCGCTCCACCGACTGCACGTAATCTATTTTTAATATGAAATTAAGACAGTTGATTTGTAATATGGAGAAATTAAAAAAATATATATTATTAAATATTATACCTAAATAATATTACCTACCTTCGAAACAACAGTTTATTTAAAAATCATTGAATGCCGGTCGTATAAATATTTAATAATAATGATAATAGAACTGATTTCAAACTAAGTGTAAATAAGTATCACAAAATACAGAAATTATAAAAAATAGGATTACCTATAAGAAATTATTTTTAAATAATTTAAATTAAATACTGTTACTGTTAATTTATAGTTACAATTAGAATATATATTGTTTAGATAAATTATATTCAAGAAATTTAAAATGCTCTTGATATCGATACCTTTTTTGCCAATACCGATATCAGAAAAATTACCGATAATAATTCCGATACTTCGTCCCATCTCCAGTTAACATCAAAAATAAACAAATATTTACATCATTCACTTTATGATAATTTTGTAGCTATGTGCTGATAATTTTGAATTTTACAATTTCTTCTAAACCACCAATAAAGAACAAAGTACTTGAATACTTCAAGCATTGGGCCAGATTACAGAAAGTTGCGTCACTGAGTGACTTCGCATGAAAGCTACTATTAATATTGCACCCCACAGTCGGTGACGGCAACTTTCAGTGACGGTCACTAGTTACCCGACGCGTAACTGCAAAATTCAGTTGCGCATCCTGGCAACCAAAGTGACATCGTTTGAAAGGCTATGTCACTTTTGCGGGTATATGCATAGTAAATGATGACGGGTAACTGGTGACCGTCACCAGTGACTCGTGTGAAAGGGGCCTTATGTCTCTTGCATTTGAAACCATATATCTCTTGCGTTTAGAACCATATATCTCGTGCATTTGGAACCATATATCTCTTGTATTTAGAACTATTCAACCATATATCTCGTGCATTTGAACCCTTGTTTCTTGCATTTAAAACCATCTATCTCGTGCATTTGGAACCATATATCTCGTGCAATTGGAACCATATATCTCGGGTATTTGGAACCTTGTTTCTTGCTCTATCTCACAAGAAAGCCATCAAAGATCATGATTATTTTAGGGATAATTAACATTAACAAGAAGTAAAAGGTTTCAATTAATAATTCTTAGATTGCGAAGTGTTCAGGGTTCACATTGTTTCTGAGTATTTCAGTTAAGGCCAATTAATTGGCTTACATTTCAACAACCTTAGATATTACGTCTAATTATGAATAAATTTCTGCTTTCCCATTCAAGTTTTGGCTTTAAATCTTCAAAGATGAGCCAAAATTGGATTGGCTCGGAATTGTTTCGAAAATTTGGCTCACAATCTGCCATCCTCTTGAACATGGAGGGTTCAATTCAAGACATGAATTAAATACTTAATTCAGTAGAATGTTCCAAAAAAATTAAAGACTTTGTAGTTGATCTTATAAAGAAAATAAGAGACTTTGGAGAAAGAGTCGCAATGGAAAGGGACTTCATGAACGAAGTCACACATGAAAATGGACAAAATTACCGGTGGCTGCACTCACGGATGGAAGTGGAAAATTGATAGTCTACCTAACACAAAATCTAAGACCTCGTAGTTGAAGAGCATAACCCTAGCGCTATCCTCTAAAACTGCAAGTAGCGTTAAAAAAATTTACTTTGTAAAAATAAAAAAAAACATTAAAAATATATGATTTAAAGGAAATAAATAAAATACAAACCTTAGTTCAAAGCCAGGTTCAAAATATGTGTCTCATTCAACATTATCAATTACAGGACTGCTACAGGTACCATCAGAGAAAGAGAAATTTAATACTATAAGTTAACAATAATAATTCATCTAAAAGGAGACAATACTATATAGCTAGTTGATATTGAATACTAAATATAAACAAATTAATAATAACAATAATACCTATTTATTAAGGTGTATACAAAACACTGAACCAATATTAGCTAAATAATTATGAAATTTTTAGAAAAAATTGTTTCATTTTTTAGCAAAAATTGCTTCATTTCTAAGATAATTTATATATATTCACAGTTTTCAAGATATTTTAAAAAATTGTCATCGTGTCCCCAGACCAATATTAAAATATCCACAAGCATTTCCATTAGTAAAAGTTTCTTTTTGGAAGTGCAAAAAACTCATTACAGTTACTGTTTAATAATTGATCTTGTTTCTAATCATCTTTATTAGTAATGTACAAGGTGGATTCGTTCGTAAATGTCAGAAATATATTGGGTGTACCCGTAGATAGAATACGTAGATCATTAACAGAAATAATAACATTAAATCTTAATACTAAATACAACAACTCCCCCTTTCCGCAGTTTGTAATAGAGTCAAATCACTATGTGGTTCCTGATGTCTTGATTATTTACTTTATGTTCTTCATTAGCATCAAATGTATTCTATTCTTCCATAGTAATGATCTCGATTTAGTTTTAATTAAATATTTTCCATTTTCATCCAAACCAACAACTTCTCCAGTTTTGTTCCATCGTTTCGAGATATGGTCTTGAATATAAACCAAGTCTTTCATTCGCAGGGGATGTAAATCTTTTGCATTTCTGTTATAATATTTCCGTTCGATCAATTTATTTTCTTTGTATTTATTCTCCACATCTTCCATCATCGTCTTCCATTTTTTCTTGAATGTTTGTTTATGACAAGGTACGAGTGAGTTTAAATTATGTCCGAAGACTATTTCTGCTGGTGAGTATCCACTTCTCCCAGGCGTGTTTCTCATTTCAAGCAGTCCTTCATGAAATTCATCTGAATCCAAGTTGCCGTTTTTTGTGGTCTTCGCAATAAGATATTTCATTCTTTTTACTGCAGATTCAGCTAACCCATTGCTTTGTGGATAATGAGGACTTGAAAATATATGTTCTACTCCGAACTTTTCCATGAATTTCTTCACAGCAAATGATGCAAACTGAGTTCCATTATCAGTTCTGATTCGCTGAGGAACTCCCACATTGGAAAAATGTGATCTGATAGTTATTAATAGTTCTTTTGATCCAGTTTTCCCTTCAAATGCTGTTACAATTGGCCATCCCGACAATCTGTCTACATAAACTAGAAAATTATTCCCAGCATATTGAAAGAAATCTGCAGCTACATCCTGGAAAACCCATTCTGGCGTTCTTTCATCCACATGGTAGGTTTCTTTCGTTTGAGATGGTTTGAAGAGGGAACATTTGTGACAAGCTGCAACAGTAGTTTCAATGTCGCTGTTGATTCCTGGCCAATACACAGTCTGCCTAGCTCTTCTTTTCGTTCTGTCTATTCCTTGATGAGATGCGTGTAATCTCATTAGAGTGTCTTTTTGAAGCGCATTAGGAATAATCATTCTATTTCCGTACAACAGGACTTCATCTTCAATAGATAACTCTTCTCTGATATTCCAAAATGGCAGTATGCAGGCTTTAACTTTCATTTTATCTGACGGAAAGCCATGTATGATTATTTTCTTCAGTTCTGTGTACTGCTCGTCCTTTTCTGCTTCTGTTTTAATTTTCTTTATATCGAGACTGTCCTTTTCATTTTCATCTTTAAAAATGACATTTCTTACATAGTTACACAATGTTTCAGCGGATTTCATGTCATCATCACTGGGTTTTTCAGTTGGCTTTCTTGAAAGCGCATCGGGGATGAGATGAGTTTTGCCTTGTTTCCATATTGTTTCAAAATTGTACTTGGCAAGTTTTTCCTTCAATCTCTGAATCCTTGGATTCGTTACTTGTTCTAAAGTTTGTTTGTTTAGGATTGATAGAAGAGGTCTGTGATCTGTGATTACGGTGAAATTTTCTAGTCCAGTCAAGTATATATAACACTTATTCACAGCCCATACGATTGCTAGAAGCTCGAGCTCAGTTGTTGAATATCTTGCCTCCACTGGTAAAAGAAATCTTGATCCACATTTAATCAATTTGTACCTTCCATTTTCTTTTTGGATCATTGCAAATCCAAGTCCGTTCAGCCTGGATGCGTCTGTCAACAGTGTTATCTCTTTCTTCGGGTCATAGTGACCAAGAACGGGTGGAGATTTCAGGGCGTTTTTCGTTTCTTCGAACGCTGCATCATGACATGGCAACCACTGGTATTTGTTTTTCTGACTAAGCAATCCTCTCAGAGGAGTCACTTTTGTACTTATTTCTTGTGAAAATTCACTCAGTTGGTTTACCAATCCTAAAAATGATCGTAATTCTGATATATTTGACGGTTTGGGGAACTTCTCGATAGCTGAATTTTTTTCAGGATCTGCCTCAATACCTTCAGAAGGTACCGAATATCCAACAAATTTTACATTTTCTTGAGCAAAATTGAATTTGTCTGGATTCAATGTGATGCCTCTCTCTGTGCATCTTTGAAGTAACTCTCGTACATGATGAATGTGCTCGTCATAGTTTGAATCGTAGACTATCATATCATCAACTACTTTTTTCACATTATGAATTCCTTGAATCGCTTCATCACCTCTGCGACAAAATTCATCTCCGGTTGATGATAATCCCATTGGTGCACGTAAGAAGCAATATCTTCCAAACGGCGTTAGGAATGTAGTTAACAGTTGAGATTTTTCATCGAGGGCTATTTGATAATACCCTTGAGTCATATCTATTGTTGTGAAGTAATTTGCCTGAGGTGTGATTGCCATCACTGCTTCTCTAGGTGTCGTAGCTGGATATGTTGGTCGCTTCACGAACCTATTCAGTTGTTTGAAATCAACACAAACTCTTATTTTGTTGTTATTTTTCGGTACAACAACCATCGGATGACACCAATCTGTTGGAGTGTCTGTCACCTGGCGAATGATCTTCTGACTGACCATTGTATCTAGTGTTCTTTTCACCTCGTCAGACCATTTGAAAGGAATTTGTCTTGCAGTGTAAATTGCACTTGGCACAGCATCTTCTTTCAGATGAATTTTCATGCCCTTTCCTTTCATGACGGACAAGTTTTCTGTTGAAGTAAATACATCTGAGAATTCACTTAGCAACGCTTCTTTATGTTTGCAGGTTTCATTTATGTTCATTTTCGTTTGAACCGAATTTATTGGTCGAGGAAAACTTTCGTGAATTATCTTTAAGCTCTTGCATGCTTTCCATGATAAGAGTAATTCCTTTTGATTTTCACAAATAATTATGGTTTCTTCAATCTTGATATTCTCCAAGATTAATTTTAGTGTTATTTTCCCATGTGTTTTAATGGGTAATCCATTAGCAGCTATCAGTGTTTCATTGTTAGATCTGCATAGTGCTTTTATTTTCAGATGCTTTAGTATATCTGGTCCGCATATTCCCGTGTCTGGAATAGCATTCAATGTACAAGAACTTCTGTTGTCAAGCGTAGAACATTTCAACTGAATTCTAGGAGTTTTTTCTGTTCTAGCTGATTTTATGTTAACCATATAAGTTGATTTAACATGCTTCGTGACGTTAAATCTCCCTTCTTTTGAGTTCTTGTTATCGGTTTTCAATTTCCTGCACATAGTTTTCCAATGCCCTTTAGTATTACAGAAATTACAAGATGAGTCTCTTGCAGGACATTTATCATATGGATGCTTTTTATATCCACATCTATGGCATTTTTCTTCGCAGTTATGCTTATTTTCGTGCCGGATTTTGTCTGTGTTTCTCTTCACCGGAAACTTTATCCTTTCCACAGGAATTTTTCCATTAAGTAACTCTGAATCTTTCATTGCAGATTCATGACTGCGGAATATGCTTACCACAGTCTGTAGGTTGGGGAACGGTGTGATCGCAAGGAGCTTTTGCCTCACTTCGATATTATGTACACCTGACATAATTCTTGTAACCAGTCTTTGTTCGGTACAGTTACCGCAAAGATCACTTTCTTCGGCTAACTTTTTAAGTGAAACGTAGAAATTGTCGAAACCTTCACCTTCTTGTTGTTTCCTTTCCTCGAAAGCCACTCTATCCAAGGCAACATTTCGCTTTTGTCTTAAAAAATCTTGTATTTTGTCAAGAATTTCGTCCACAGTGCTGTCATCTGACTCTGATATATCTATCAATCGCACATTTCAGATGAATTTTCATATCTTCTGTTAGACATCCTCTGAAGTCAGCTTGTTGCACATCAAGTGGTTGTTGACTCAGTTTTTGAACTTTGTAATAGTCATTCCAGCTCAGACGCCAAGATATAAACTTGCTGTAAGTTATATCGTTCTCTAGTTTTTCAGGTCTTGCTGCACTGAGATGTTTCACAGTTGTGCCTGAACTAGTACAATATGTACTTGCTGTGCCTCCTTGGCCAGCGCTCTGACTGTTCATAAATGCTGTCAATGTATTTTGAAACATATCCATTTCTTGCTTTCTTTCTTCAGCTTGTTGCTGCAAGAAAATCTGTAGCCATTGTGGAGCTTCCATGCTGTTCGTCGAAGTTGCTTGGTGGTCGCTTTTTTGCTTTTCCGAGGTGCTGATGTTATGCTTCTTCTTTGGCATTTCCAATTCTTCTTTTCGAGTTTTCTACAGCGCCATGTTTAATAATTGATCTTGTTTCTAATCATCTTTATTAGTAATGTACAAGGTGGATTCGTTCGTAAATGTCAGAAATATATTGGGTGTACCCGTAGATAGAATACGTAGATCATTAACAGAAATAATAACATTAAATCTTAATACTAAATACAACAGTTACTTACTTTCCTGACTGTACCATGAAGTAAGCAAGCATTCAATTATATATATTTTTAACCATTCTCTCCTTATAACCGGAATCTCTTATTTTCGTACCACAAATAAATGAACAAATGGATAGTTTACAAGGTTATATTATCAAAAAATTGAACTATGTATCAAATATCATTACACTCACCTAGACACACTAGCACTGATAAGATAAGGCATTTTAATATTATCTATTTGAAGGCACTGATTAGAATACGAATTACAACATAAGATGGTACAGTCAAAGAGAAGTGAATCTGTAATGATTTCAACACACTGCTAATTTTGCATTTCCGAAAAGAAACTTTGCTAATTGTTATGCTATTAAATATTTAAGAAAAGGTCTGGATGCACCACGATAAATTTGGAATATTTGACCAGAAATAAAAAAAAATTCTAACATTTTTTTTTTCCAAATATAAATAATTTTAAATGTTGGTGTAAATGAAAAAGGCTTTCTTTCACACTCTTTATTAATTTATTTGAATGATATCTTGGTGCAGATACTAGCGTTGATGCTAGCTCTCTTTGCACTGATCATAGCGTGTCTGTGAGCCAGGGAGTTCGCCTTCTTCTCCTCTCTACGACACTGGGGAAAAATTAAAAATTAAAAAAAAAAATATTATCAATTGAAAAAAAAAATTCATCAAAATGTCGAGGCTTTTGGACTAAAAAACAAAATATAAATATTTGTCTCGCAATTTCTTTCTTTTTATCTAAATGCCAATATTTCACTGGCGAACAAGATTAGAATTATAGAAATTTCATTACTTTAGTCTTTAGTATCAAATGTCTACAACGAGTTATATATTATTTTATTAAAAAGCCCATTTTTTTTAATTTAATAGAAAATTGGCAATCAACGGAAAATTAATAAATGTAAATACATTCAAATTTATCAAACTTTTAAACTGCAACAAAAACTATATTTTGATGTCCAAATATCGAATTAAAAAATAACATAGGAATATTTCGATGATAAGCTGGAGTTAGAACGCTCACTTTACTCTAGTGGTCTATTGAATAATAATTATTCCATGATTTGACACAAACATTAAATTACATGAATGTAAAACATGTTGCGCGCAAAAAAAACATTGCCAAGTTGCGTTACAAAAACATCAAACAATAGCTACAATAAGACTAATTAATACCTACAAGAAGACTAAATTAATAACTACAATAAGACAATTAGCAACAGTATCTGCTCACCTTCTTAATCTCCTTAAAAGCTTTCTTCCTGTCCCTCCTCTCCTGACAGTTCTCATCTGGAGGTCTGTACGAGAGTTCAGTCATCATTGTCTTGTACGTCATTGCATCGTCCTCTCCTGAGAAAAAATATAGAAAAAACATTAAAATAGTTTGTTAGGCACTATTACTAATCTAAAGAGCATCAGCCAAACAATGAAATATATTTTAACGAATTTAGCGAGAAGTAATTAAAACACTTTCAACTTTCAGAATTTTTTACAAAATATCACTCTGTGAGATTATTTTCTATTTGTTAGAAATGTACAGCAAATCATCCAATTCCTGAATAATAATATACCAAATGAAACGTACCTTCAACTTTAGGGACGTTTTGCAACTTATCGTGCATTTGCATGTCTTTCTTAGAAAGGAAAGTCTTGGATTGTTTCTGCTTGAAGTAACTAGGCAGAGTACTACCAATAGTCTTGGGAATATTCATATTCCTCACTGACGGAGTGGTGAAAACGTTGTGACTCATTGAGTGAGGATCGGGAACAGTCATCTGAACAGGGGGGAATAATTAGAAAACTCTAATATTGGAAGACAGATGTAGACACCAATTAAACAATAGATATTTATGAAGAACTACATTATACAGTCCAAGATTTCATCTTATTGCAAATATAAATCATCTATAGGCAATGCAATAATTTATTAGTGAAAATTTGATTTTTGAAAGCCATAATATATCTATAAATATGCCATCTAGCGGTGAAAACGTCAAGCTACATGCAAGCGTTTATAATATTCCTCACCGAATCTCTACTAACGCCATATAGCGGTACAACTGATTATATATGTACATCTATAAGCCCAAAAATCTCAACGGTATATTTACATTATGAGGCTTAATTTAATTAATTAATTAACAATGTATTCAAATAATATGTCCAATTGGATCATGAAATGAAAAGTTTTCTGGACAATTTAGATTGATCATTACATAATTTACATTTATATCAAGTAGCTAGCTATTTAACTTTTTTGAGTTGAAGAATGTAGCTATTTAAAATATCACAGTAAATTTATCACAATTATAACTATCTAGCTATTGGCTTTCAAAAAAAAAGTTTTTGATTTAACGTAGCTACAGTCAATTAGTGTGCCACAAGGCACAGTATTAGGTTCATCACTATTTCTTATATATACTAATGACATATAATACTAACCTCTCTACACTCTGAAATTTAGTTTATGGTATTCTTAAGGTCTATGATTTAAAAAGCATATTGTCACAAGCCTATAGATGACATGCAGTACTAACCTCTTTATACTCTGGAATATCTGGCATCTGCATATACCTCTTGCTGTACTCTATAGCTATTAGTCTGTCTCTCTTCTCCTGTTCAGTCTCTTCACCAGTGACCTTAACCTTAGACTTCATGAAGTCTGACTTAGAGCATTTGGTTTCACTGGTTAGGGACATGATGTCCATCTTAGCGTCACTGCCATAGTCTGTGGGGTCCTCGTTGAAGTTACCAAAATCTTCAAACTGAAACGATTGAATAATTTATAAAATATATCAACAACAATAATAGCTACAGTCCGATGTAAATAAATCTCATGAAACCAAATTTGGATAAAAATAATCATAGTCAACAGTAATTCAACATTTTCAAAAGGGTAACTAATCAGGTATTTTTCTAAGGAATAATATCTTTGAAATGAAAGATACAAGCAGTCTTGAGTGAATTTCTATTCATCAATTAGCTACATTAATTACGAGAGATTCCGATATACCCACCGGTTGATCTTTCACCTTTACACTATCAAGTTCATATCTTAAGACTCACCATGAGATTAACTTTTTCGTTCATCGCCTGACTGGCCCTGGTCTCGGTGTGAACTCCTTTTGAACTCTCCATCTCCACCTCTCCATTTGCCTCCACTCTCCTGACTCCAGTGCCCATGGAGTCAAAGAAAGCGTTCATCTGCTCCTCTGTCATCTGGTCACTGGTAGGCATTGGTGCCGCCATTCTGCTGAACTTACTTTCTATGCTCCTCATGTCTCCTTCTTCCTCTTCATCGTCAGAAAGAGCCATGCTAAAGGAATAGAGGCTAATTATGCAACTTGAGAGAACTAGAAACACTTATCAAACTGGCTACATTAAATAAAACCATATTTTGAAATATTATCTAGAGGGAAACTATAGTAAATAAATAGAGAAGTATACCAAGTACAATATTGGAACATCTGAAACACACAGAATATTTTCCATTCGTTTTTAAATAAAAATTGTGCTTTTATTCAGTTAAATGTGCATTTTCATGGAAATTAACTTAGCTACATACAATTGTTTATATCACGTTTTACACACTATTCACTTATAATATTTGACAGTACTCTAAGCGACGTCATTTGTTTACATCATTTCTGAAGAATGGATCAAGTTCGCCGTCAATGAATTTGGAACTTACTTCTTCTATTTATTTACTAAGGGGGAAACAACACAGTACTCTGACACTCGCAGTACTCGAAAAGTGGGTGTTATCATACGATATGGCAGGATCAAAATTTCCAAGGGACAATTGGTTTATGTCCTACTTTAACAGCTGTTTTCCAATCACTGAGTGTTCAAGTTTAGCGCCTATCCCCCACTTAAAAGTGAAGATATCAAAATTAGACTAAAGGTAGGAAAGTTCAGTTTGCATACCTTAAATCATCGTCAGAGAATTCTTCTTCCAGAGGTGGCATATCATCATAACAAACTTCTTCATTCTCATCTCTGTGATAAATACAACAAATTAAATTATATAGCTAGCTATGAAAGTAATTTTTCATTTTTATAGAAAGATATTTTTACAATAAAAATAAGAGGGTAGGTAGCTACAAAGTTCTTTAATTGAATCATAAATTGGAAGTGACTATCGTAACCAAGGCTGCGGAGTCGGTACATTAAATGTTCGACTCCGACTACTTTATTTTGAATTTATCGACTCCGACTCCACAGCCCTGATCAAAACTGAATTCATTACAAATAGATAGCTTAGAACAGTAGAAAATATGATATAAGAAGCTATGTTTCTTGTTATTTAGGTTTGTTTAATTAACTCTTAATATTCACTCTTACATTTTCTAGCTACCAACAGATTTTTATTCAATGAAATCATTTGTATGACCATTCGATTAATATTTTAACGATGTTTAATACATTACTAAAAACAAATATTTTAAATAAAGCCTGCACTTTGATGAGCAATGTAGTATAATATTATAGGAAGAAGTGTTAAACTACCTTCTTTTTAAAACTTAATGCTTATATTCAGTAGCAGGCGTCTAATAAAAAAAAACTCAGAATGTTTCTAGCAGAAGAATAATTCCAAGAGTACATCCACTAGTTATCTAGGTTGTCTTACATATTTTCAGCACCAAAGAAAGCTTCGTAAATATCTTCCTCATCTTCCATAATGTCTGCATCATTTTCAGTGACAATTATTGGCTCAATCATTTCAGTGTCTTCGAACCGATTAGCAAATTCACTGTCATCAATAATTTCCTCACTCACTTCTTCATCTGAAGAAAGACCTGGAAAAATAGTTAGATTAGCTGGTTCTTGTGAATCAAAGTTTACTTGGGCTCTCAAAAAACTATATTATGTATCTATAAACAAGATAAATATTATGTAGCTATAAGCAGGATAAATATTATGTAGCTATAAACAAGATATATATTATGTAGCTATAAGCAGGATAAATATTATGTATAATAGCTATATTATGTAGCTATAAGCAGGATAAATATGTATAATATATTATGTAGCTATAAACAAGATAAATATTATGTAGCTAGCTATAAGCAAGATATATATTATGTAGCTAGCTATAAGCAAGATATATATTATGTAGCTAGCTATAAGCAAGATATATATTATGTAGCTAGCTATAAGCAAGATATATATTATGTAGCTAGCTATAAGCAAGATATATATTATGTAGCTAGCTATAAGCAAGATATATATTATGTAGCTATAAGCAAGATATATATTATGTAGCTATAAGCAAGATATATATTATGTAGCTATAAGCAAGATATATATTACGTATAATATATTATGTAGCTATAAGCAAGATATATATTATGTAGCTATAAGCAAGATGTATAGTATGTATAATATATCATGTAGCTATAAGATTACGTATAATATATTATGTAGCTATAAGCAAGATATATATTATGTAGCTATAAGCAAGATATATATTACGTATAATATATTATGTAGCAATAAGCAAGATGTATAGCATGTATAATATATTATGTAGCTATAAGCAAGATATATATTATGTAGCTATAAACAAGAATAGTATATTGGGGTAAGTTATGAATCATCAGTCAGCATCCAAATTCAAAACGATTAGATAATTATTATTTCATTTAAAAATGATCTTAAATATATATATTTTTTTCAAATAATGAACAATTATTTAAAGTAAAATAAGTAGCTATAACGTTTTATCTTATATGACAAGATGTGGCACTGACTGATAATTCATAGCTTCCCTATAGCCAATTTATAAACAAAGCACATGGTTACCATTATCAGATACAAGAGTGGGACAGGCTTCGTTAGTGGGAGGTTCGTAAGCGAATGTGTTTGGTAGTTGTGATTGCTTGGCCCTAGTTTTCTGAGGAAAAAAAGGATTTCATTACAAATTTAAAACAATTAAAAGTAATCATAGCTAACTGTTGAATGGCATTTAGAGCAGTTAGTAATTAGCGAGTGAAGTTCACCTTTACTCACTGAATTATTTACACTCAACTATATAGTAATGGACTAATAGCTATAAATAATGCTAAAAGTATCAAGAAAAATTGAAGAAATATTAGTAGACTATTTAAATTAAATACTAACATGATGATAGTTAGTTAAATATCAATTCATCTACCTAGATCAGGTATGGTTTCAATTATTTACAATAGAAATCAATCACTAGCTACTATGAAAAAAGTGAGAGGAATTTAAAAATTGTAATTAACTTTTATTTGCCTACACCTGATTTCATATATAAAAGCTGATAAAGATCAATGAAAGAAAATACCATCTAATTAAATACGAAATAAAAGATATAGCTAGCTGCTAAATACCAACTATAATATTTCAGGAGTTGTAGGTTAATATTATAAGCAGAGTCCAGTATTAATTATTACATGTGATAGCAGTAATATTAAAGGTATCATAGATACAAGGCATATAAATAGATTTCAAAATAAAATGAATAAATAATAAGCGAATGTGTTCGCTTATTCGCTAAGTCAAATACCTACAGTCAATAGTCAAAATCAAAAATCTACAATCAATAGTCAAAAATATACAGTCAGTAGTCAAAAATCTACAGTCAATAGTCAAAAATCTAGAGCACAGTCAATACTTAAAAAATCTACATCACAGTCAAATTTCAAAAAAATCTACATCAAAATAAATACTCAAAAAATCTACATCACAGTCAATACTCAAAAAATCTACATGACAGTCAATACTCAAAAAATCTACATAACAGTCAATACTCAAAAAATCTACATCACAGTCAATACTAAAAAAATCTACATCACAATCAATACTCAAAAAATCTAGTAGTTAACTTAGTTGCTATTTGGTACAGTATATTTCACATTTGCTGATATCTGAACAACTCACCAACGCTGTCTGTAGTTTTTCCATCTTTTTCAGGATTTCTCACCACTAGCCCTAGATTTTTCAACAGCTCAAATATGAGATCATTATGTCTACAGAATTTCACATAGCTTATTGAAATTTAAAACCAAAATTACCTGAAATATAATTATCTTAATTAATTATGTACAATTAGGGCTTATAATCTTACAAGATATGTTATTTGTAATTAGTGCACCATTATAGAAATTAGGGAAGAAATTCATTGATATTGAACTTGTTCTAAATTAACACGCCACTTATTTAAAGTCTATCTTTCAATAAAAGAAATAAGATAAATTTAAGAAATTCTATGAAGAATTTGGGTACAAACCATGCGATTCAGCAAAAAAGGAATATGACTAAATAAATTCTTGATTTCTCCTTTCTTTATATTATTATAATATTATAGTAAATAAGCCAATAAATGATTTGAAATGTTTCAATAAGATTGATTCTTAGAAAAAGACATTATAGACATCCCATAGTCAAGTGAAATAAATAAATACAGAATGGTCACAGCTTACAAACAGCTTCCAATGGTTTGAAAATTTCATAAACTCTAACTACTGTTTTTTCTTTACTGAAAATGAATTATTTTAAATTAGCAACATTAACAGTCTCTGTAGTTTTCCAACTTTCTAATCCTATATTATAAATATTTGTCTGCTAGGTTTCAGAGTGCAGCAAAATTGCAAATACGTTGTCACTGTGCGAGTTACTTTTCAATGATATATATTTCAATCTCATACTTCAGTGACATGCTACAGTGACATATGTTTTTAGGTGGATAGCCACAAGCCGAACACAATTTAGGGATAAATTATCAAGTAAAATTGAGATAGGTAATTGATCCCTCTGCTAAATATATCAAAAAAATTCCACCAGCTTCAGAGAAAAATATAAGCCCTGTATTAGAAATTTGAGATCCATGAGGGAGAAAGTTAGTTATCATCATAATAAATGATGATTTCAGAAAGCAATTCTGTCCAAATATTATATAATAAATATGTGTGTAGTGTTCAGTCTGGCAGTTAGCCTGCAGAATGACAATTTGTCAGTAGAGAGATTACTCATCAAATTCAAGAGAAACGTCTATATCGCCATATTTATGACAATGTAAGCCTTCTCCTTCATAATAATACAGCAATAAATCTGGTGTTTACATCTAGTTTTTATAAAAAATAGAAATTACCTAATAGCGATATCAAGTACGCTGAGTATGGACGGCATGGCATGCCTAAAACTTCCCCTCCATGTGAACTTCACACATAACTTGATATCAGAAATTTTTTTTATATCTTAAAGTGCTCATCAATCACATGACACTAATCTGACACCGAAGAAAAAAACTATAGCCACACCCTTCTTATCTTCTTCTATACGAATTTAGAAACCAACAATAGCTACAAATAAGGACTTCACTTGAAATTTAAATTGCTCTGAAGTTTAGAAAATTAGAAAAGTTTCAAAAACAAGAACAAAAATACAATTTTATAACAATGTAGCAAATATCAAATATTGGACTGATTATACCTATCTAGTTAACAATCAAAATAAACCGTGTACATTCTTTTTCTTTGGACTGACTATTAGCCATTAGTTAGTTGCCCAATTGAAAATAGACGCAGGTTCGAGGCAGCAGTTAAGCCGATCGGGGTAATCACCACGGCAGCCTGAGCAGCGGGAGCGCAGCGTGGGAGCCAATCTGATCGCTTTGGGGGCTCATTCCGCTGCCTTCTCGCTGCACAGAACTACTCTGAGCACCTGCTCCAATCTGCCTATGTAAATATTTACCAATATTTACCAATATTTACCAATATTTACCAATATTTACCAATATTTTCCAATATTTACCAATATTTACCAATATTTACCAATATTTTCCAATATTTTCCAATATTTTCCAATATTTTCCAATATTTTCCAATATTTTCCAATATTTTCCAATATTTACCAATATTTACCAATATTTACCAATATTTTCCAATATTTTCCAATATTTTCCAATATTTTCCAATATTTTCCAATATTTACCAATATTTTCCAATATTTTCCAATATTTTCCAATATTTTCCAATATTTTCCAATATTTTCCAATATTTTCCAATATTTTCCAATATTTTCCAATATTTTCCAATATTTTCCAATATTTTCCAATATTTTCCAATATTTTCCAATATTTTCCAATATTTTCCAATATTTTCCAATATTTTCCAATATTTACCAATATTTACCAATATTTACCAATATTTACCAATATTTACCAATATTTACCAATATTTACCAATATTTACCAATATTTACCAATATTTTCTAATATTTACCAATATTTTCTAATATTTACCAATATTTATTAATATTTACCAATATTTATTAATATTTACCAATATTTATTAATATTTACCAATATTTATTAATATTTACCAATATTTATTAATATTTACCAATATTTATTAATATTTACCAATATTTATTAATATTTATTAATATTTACCAATATTTATTAATATTTATTAATAAATACCAATATTTGTTAATATTTACTAGTGCTCATCAATATATACTAATATTTATTAATATCAAGTAATGTTTAAAAAAATATTAATTAATATTCACTAACATTCATTAACTAAGTTATTAAAATTTACTATAATTTAATATTGGTAAATAATAATAATTGTCAATAAATAAGAGTGATTATTGATAATTAATAGTAGTTATTAATAAATAAGAATAACTTTATAAATAATAGTAGATAATGAAAAACAATAGAAACTATTATCAATGGGACATGCTGAATAACTTTTTTATTTGAGGGTAATTTTTAACAAAATCTTAGTGGTAAATTAAGCACACTTCAGTGCATTCACTCTCATTGAATTCAGCGGTTGGGGTGCAGTCAGCTCTGTGTAAAAGCGAAAACGTGTTTCAGAGGTAGGAGAACAAAAAAATTTCAAATTTTTCCTACATTGTTTCAATTGATATAAATCTTTAATATGTAAAATATGATCGTATAAAAGGATTGCCTTTATACTTTTTTTATTATATATCAATTTTTTAAATATTAACTAACTTTTTAATATTTACTAATTTTTAATATAGCAATAATTTTAACTTTCTCTTACACGGAAAGTTTTCGAAGTTACTAATTTATACTAAATTAATTTGGGATATAGAGGTTTTTAAAATTTATAGGAATCAAATTTTATCAAATGGCCCACAAAATTATGTTGCCCCTACACAACAAACTCACTGTGTTGTTGGTTGGCCATCCTGGTAATGTCCAGTTGCGTTTACTCCCATAAAGGCTGTCCAGTGCGGTCCGTTCATCCCCCGGGGGTTTTGATTACTCCATTTGCATTATTGGTAAACTCAAGAAACAAAAGGGAAGATCTTGCATGTCTCTCAGAGCAAACGCTACTATCAGTTCAGTGAACAATCAACTACCGGTACTATTTCACCCTAATTTAGACTGCATTAGAGTGGTGGAAGTGAAGAATTGGACACGTCAGAGAACACTGTTTACACTAGGAGAGCCTGAAAGACACTGGAGGTGACTGCTTAAATATGTGGTTTTCATTCTCACAGGTAGGCAAAGATGTTCCAACACTGTGAGAACGAAGGTAGAGTGCAATACAAATTTTGTGGGGGCATTCTTTTAAAAATTTATATATAATATCAATTAAATAGTTTATTTATATGTAATATGGGATAAATAGTTCATATATAATATGGAATAAATAGTTTATATATAATATGGAATAAATAGTTATTTATAATTTGGAATGAAGTTATTAAAATCCTAGAAATGCATATTTCTAGGTTAACAATGGGACAGTGCCCTATTGTCAACCAAACTGTCTAGTTACTCAATGTGAATCAATAAATATCTATTTTTAATACAAAAACATGAACTGTAGCTTCTGGGTCTCTTGTAAAAAGAGAGCTTCCAGCTGAAGCGGTACGTTCGACCATTTTCAAAGACTTTAGCAATCTGAGGTCAACACAAAGCACTACATAGAAAACAAATTTCACTAATATAAGAAAAAGACGCAGCATGATTGCAACGGATACACCAGAGAAAGAAGAGCTTTTTCCTGGTACCACTATAAGGATAAGGCCTTCGAAATCACTTCATAAAGTATCCGACGTAAATGGCCTGTGAACTTTTGTTCTTGGTCTGGTTTAGAACTCTCAATATAACTGTTCTATTCGTCTAAAGAACCTATATCTCTACCGAAAACGTTGGAAATGAAGATTTATGCACTTTTAGAATTTGATGCGACTTCTGAAACGTATTCTGTTGGCCAAAAGCATGAAAAAGATAAATACGAAATTCAAGTGCAATGAGCTTAATTTTCCAAATGTTCCTGACATGGCCTCGGTGAAGCTAAAGGGCATTAAACTGATATTATATGAACCAACTAATTAAAGTGTGGGACAACATAAAGAGATAATTCGAACTTGAAATTTGACTATAACCTCAACAATATACAAGTTTGATAAACTGTCCCTTCGTTCACCAGGGTACGTCCTTTTTTTCACCAGTGCTGTTATACAATGGGACAATTTCTTTATGTTTTTTATTTATTTTTTTTCTAGTCAACAGAATATGTGATATCATTCGAGTTAGTTTCATTTTATAAAGGAATATCTATATTACACATGAATTTTTTATTTTTCACACTGTGCCCATAGTAAATGAAATATCAATCTTTCTGTGTTTTTTGTCACATTGATGACCATCCTCCCCTACCTATTACCAAAGAAAAGTTAACAGAAAAAAAATTACTATAGGTAATAAATAATATTAGTAAATTCGTAATTTGTTAAAACTTTACATCAATGTAACTTTTCAAAATTATAATTTTTCTTGTATAAATATTTTTTGTCTAACGCATCTGTATGAGCTAAAACATATCCCTAATCCCTATTAATGATAGTAAATATCAACTTTAGAACCTATAGCAAAGTAGTCAATCTACATTTTTTGCTCTAATAAATTTTTTTCAGGTGGGGCCTTTGAGGGTCAAGTCTCCAATTGCAAATGGTGAGAAATTTATATTTTTCTCTAGTGGAACTGAGAAAAAGGACAAATTATCGGATAGTTCCACATTTTCTATCACCTACATTTTTAAGAATGGTCAAAAATCCAATATATGGGCAACTTTTGAAGGGTTAAATCTGTTAAGAAAGATGTCATAAACAAGTAAATCACTCATAAAATAGTCTAATGAGTCAAAAGATAAATAACACACATGCATCAAACATGAAGCATAAGGCTGTTTTCAAGTGTAGAATATAGACTAGGTTCTAGGAAGTCAAAGTATCTTAAATGTGACAACCTCCCTGGGGCTGGTCCAGCTGGATCCCTTTTCTCACTAAACTGGCGACTCAAAGCCGACTCTCCTGCCAGGCTGCCACACTTGGGCAGGTATAAAAGCATGTCCAAACTCGCCATTTTTATTGCAAGTTTGGGACAGTTATTTTGAGCCATTCAATATATTAAATATACATTTTTTATACATGATCGAAAATGTGGAACTGTCCGATAATTCATAACTTACCTAGAACTTCTGAAGTTACCCTGATATTTATTAATTACCTATTAATGAGTCTGATAAGTGATAATTTCATAATTTGTATTATTGTATAGACTAGTAGGCCCAGTCTGCAGGATATGGAACATTTTTCCAAGACTCTCTGCAGGAGTTTTTGATTGGATTTTAGACATTTGAGATCTCTGCGGGAGATCTTGAATTAATTCCTGTGTTACCATTAATTTAGCTGCGGGAGATAAAAATCCACCATAAATTTCCAATAATTTGGCTGATCCACCAACATTTTCCCAATTTATCAACCGAAAATTAATGGTAACATATGAATAAATAGCTAAAAATTCACCGACTTTGCTAGAATACTATTTTCAAAGTGGAAAAAATCCGGTGTGCCTAAAAAGCGTCCGATAGCGTCCGGTAATATCTAGTACTGCCCTGTACACTGTACATGATTATTAATATCATATGATGAATTTTAATTTACATATTTAAAGGTAACAGTTACCTATTTGATAGTAAACGCTCCCGGACGCTTTAAAAGGCACAAAAGCGTCCGGAAGCGTTTAGAAGCGTCCGGTAATATCTAGTACTGCCCTGTACACTGTACATGATTATTAATATCATATAATGAATTTTAATTTACATATTTAAAGGTAACAGTTACCTATTTGATAGTAAACGCTCCCGGACGCTTTAAAAGGCACAAAAGCGTCCGGAAGCGTTTAGAAGCGTCTGGTAATATCTAATACCGCTCTGTACACTGTACATGATTATTTATATCATATAATGAATTTTAATTTACATATTTAAAGGTTACGGTTACCTATTTGATAGTAAACGCTCCCGGACGCCTTAAAAGGCACAAAAGCGTCCGGAAGCGTTTAGAAGCGTCTGGTAATATCTAATACCGCCCTGTACACTGTACATGATTATTTATATAATATGATGAATGTTAATTTACATATTTAAAGGTCACGGTTACCTATTTGATAGTAAACGCTCCCGGACGCTTTAAAAGGCACAAAAGCGTCCGGAAGCGTTTAGAAGCGGCTGGTAATATCTAATACCGCCCTGTACACTGTACATGATTATTAATATCATATGATGAATTTTAATTTACATATTTAAAGGTTACGGTTACCTATTTGATAGTAAACGCTCCCGGACGCTTTAAAAGGCACAAAAGCGTCCGGGAGCGTTTACTATCAAATAGGTAACCGTGACCTTTAAATATGTAAATTAAAATTCATCATATGATATAAATAATCAAGATTTTTCCAGTTTCTCCTCCATAAATTAATGGTAACATAGGAATTAATAGCTAAATATCCTCTGACATTGCAGGAATTTATTTATTAAAGAAATTGAATATCTCCTGACATAGGGTCACGCAGGTAAATTGCGGCCCTTTAATTTTTAATTGCGGCCTTCTGAAGAGAGTCTCCAAAACAATCTGAACCAAAATTACATTAAAATGTTGCATAGCTATCAAAATCAGCGCAGTGCATGCTATAATTTATTACTTTAAGTTTTTAACGAGTGTTTTGAAGATATGACGTTTCTGGTGTTAGAGGCCGCAGTTAGTTATTAGTAGGCCGCAATTTACCTGCTTGACCCTATCATTGGAAAAAAAGCTGAAAAAATGTTATTTCCACCAACATGTCTGTGGAATTTACCACAAAATACAGACTGAGAGTCGGACACCAACTGTCTCTCAAATTAAAATCTCTGCGGGAGAAGAGACACATTCTGCAGACTGGGGCTGATCCACCAACATTTTCCAATTAATCCACCGAAAATTAATGGTAACATAGGAATAAATAGCTAAAAATCCACCGAATTTGCCAGAAAATTATTTTCAAAGGGAAAAAATTCCACCGACATGTCGGTGGAATTTACATCACAACTTCTAGAGGCCGGCTAAACATCACAACTTCTTGCATCTTATGCTGCTTGCAAGTTGCAGACTGGACTAAACATAGGAATTAATTAGAGAGCAGTCCCCAAGATATTATATTTTCCCTCAAAAATTATTGAAAAATGTTTCCAAAGATCTTTGGCGACATGGACTTGCTTTGCAGGCTGGCCTAAATAACATTCAGATTGGAGTTAATAAACTAACTAGACAGCAATTTAGTACATTACAGTAATGTGGGTTACGAATACTTACCATTGTGCAATAAAATCAGCTAAATTCACAGTTAAAATAATATTTTTCTGCTTTCTCTTGAGTCACGTCTTACTATGTTCAATGCATCAAAAATATTCCAACTAGCCTACCAATAGCTGAAACGATTAAATAGAAATATATTTGAGGCTTTTGATTCAGGCTATAAAATCATGAAAGATGAGATACAATGATAAGAAATGTGGTAAAGGAAGCAATTTTCAAGGTAATTGAGTATGTTGTTACTTTCCTACTTGGAAGTCTTGATAAAATGAAGAGTAAGAGAAACAACGAAAAAATCATCATACTTTTATTCTTATCTGTAGGAGAAGGAACTTAAAACAATGACAAAGGAGGCTGTGAAGAAAAGAGTGGCGGAGAAAGTACATCAGGAGTGGATAGAGGAAATGGAGGGGAAGAGCAGCTTGAGAATTTATAGAAGGTTTAAAACAGAGATGAAGGAGGAAGATCATGAGGGTGGTGTGGAATCTAGAGTGTGGTTTGCAGCGAGAACGAGAAGTTTGAAGTTGGGATGCAGGAGATGGGGTGAGGAGAGTGTGGAGTGTAGGTTGTGTGGAGCAGAAAGAGAGGATGATGAGCACTTTATATTGGAATGTGGAAGGTTGGAGGAGATAAGAAATGAAGCCATTGAACTCCAGAGACCGAGAAGGGAGGACGTGGATGAGGTTTTGGGAGGATTTCTGTTTGGCGGAGAGGAGAGAAGGGGTGGAAGGAGGGTGCTGTACAGGATGTGGAGGCTGAGGGAGAGGGGGGAAGCTGTTGTGGCTGGGGGTTTGGTGGGGTGAGGTGCTGTTTTCTGGAGTGTGGATGACCAGTGAGTTGAGTGTGATAGATAATAAGTGTAGTGATAAGTATAGTGATAAGTATAGTGATAAGTATAGTGATAAGTATAGTGATAAGTATAGTGATAAGTATAGTGATAAGTATAGTGATAAGTATAGTGATAAGTATAGTGATAAGTATAGTGATAAGTATAGTGATAAGTATAGTGATAAGTATAGTGATAAGTATAGTGATAAGTATAGTGATAAGTATAGTGATAAGTGTATTGATAAGTATAGTGATAAGTATAGTGATAAGTATAGTGATAAGTGTATTGATAAGTGTATTGATAAGTGTATTGATAAGTGTAGTGATAAGTGTAGTGATAAGTGTAGTGATAAGTGTAGTGATAAGTGTAGTGATAAGTGTAGTGATAAGTGTAGTGATAAGTGTAGTGATAAGTGTAGTGATAAGTGTAGTGATAAGTGTAGTGATAAGTGTAGTGATAAGTGTAGTGATAAGTGTAGTGATAAGTGTAGTGATTAGTGTAAAGTTAAGTGTTAGTGATTAAGCATAGTGCTAAGTGAAGTTTGAAAATAAGTGAATCGTTTTTTTTTTCTCAATGTGATGGCAGAGGTAAAAGCCTGAAGTAGTGAGAAGGAGGACAGACCCGCTGAAAAGGGTATCTACAAAGAAATCACCTTGACCTTGACCTTGTAGAGCTTCCGAATAATATAATATTCATTATAAAAAAATATCCTAACTTTATCAAGAAATTTTGTATGGTTTAAATTAATAATAATACAGTCAAATAATTTATTGTCTTTATTCACTATTTTAATTCTTCAAAAATAAAAAATAAACTAGTTAGAGTAATGATAGTGAATTGCGAATATATATACTATAAGATAGGTTGGAGTAGTAACTTCTGGTTGGTGGTTTGGACGGAGGAGATGGCCACTCTATCGCTCCCAAGACCAGAAGTCACCTGTAAAGGAATATTGCAAATTAAATTATAATAGCTAGGAATAATATGGTTTACCTGAAAATAAAATAATAATCATATACCTATTGAAAGAAGATTTTCCTATAATTGAATTAGAGTTTAATGGCTATGCACTATAGAGACTAAGTTTTTTGTTATAGTAATAGTAATTAGGAAATAGTAATTAGGAAATAGTAATTAGGAAATAGTAATTAGGAAATAGTAATTAGGAAATAGTAATTAGGAAATAGTAATTAGGAAATAGTAATTAGGAAATAGTAATTAGGAAATAGTAATTAGGAAATAGTAATTAGGAAATAGTAATTAGGAAATAGTAATTAGGAAATAGTAATTAGGAAATAGTAATTAGGAAATGGTAATTAGGAAAATAGTAATTAGGAAAATAGTAATTAGGAAAATAGTAATTAGGAAAATAGTAATTAGGAAAATAGTAATTAGGAAAATAGTAATTAGGAAATTTGTAAGATTTGCGGAGTAAATTCTGGCAGGATATTTGCGGAATTAAATATTTAGGTAAGGGATAGTTTAAGTCATTTAGATTTATAATCAAAACTAGACTGGCTACAGACCAATTATATTAAAGGTTAGCACTTACATTTAAGTACCACGAACGCCAGTGGAATCAGCAGTTGTCACCCCAAGAATCGCCTCATGCCACCAATTCCCACATCAGTCACATCTCAAAATGGAAGTTTTAGCCGGTCATCCTATTGGCACCAGGGTTTGACTCTATTATTTCCATTGTATAAGTGGAATGCAGTATATTGCGGTATAGGCCAATCGTAGATATTACTCGTCTCACTTAGGATAATTAGAGAGTAGGCGGCATTTAGAGATGGTCTATGCGGTTCCAACCGTAACTCAGACTCTCGCTATATTCCCATAGTTTAGCTTTTTAAATGACAGGCTGTAGGATTCGCTTTTTAGCACAGGTTGATAACTACATTTTAACTTATGTTTAATTACCTTCGCAAATTTGCGGAAGGTTATATTTTATTCGGGATTTATTTGTTTATCATCTTGTTATTCACATAACTGAAAAAGTAGTCAACCAAATTGCCTGAAATTTGGTGAATCAATATCCAGTGACCTGCTGGTAGAATTTTGGGAGCGACCCGGTCAAAGGCCAAGGTCATTTATAACTCGAAAATGTTGAACCATATTGCATGAAACAAACTTGGTGGGACGATTGGTCAATATATAGGAACCATTTTGTTAGATTTTGGGAGCGACCAGGTCAAATATCAAGGTCAAGGCCATTTGTAACTCAATAACTCAAAAAGTATTCAACCAAATTGTCTGAAATTTAATATGACGCTTGGTCAATGTTTAGGAACCTTCTGGTAGAATTTTGGGAGCGATACGGTCAAAGGTCAAGGGCATTTATAACTTAATAACTCAAAAAGTATTGAACCATGTTCCATGAAATTTGGTGGGACGATTGGTCATTATTCAGTTACCAGTTTATCAGATTTTGGGAGAGAACAGGTCAAAGCGACGGCGAAGGTATGCGCTCCACCGACTGCACGTAATCTAGTTTTAATATGAAATAAAGGCAGTTGATTTGTAATATGGAGAAATTAAAAAATATATATATTATTAAATATTATACCTAAATAATATTACCTACCTTCGAAACAACAGTTTATTTAAAAATCATTGAATGCCGGTCGTATAAATATTTAATAATAATGATAATATAACTAATTTCAAACTAAGTGTAAATAAGTATCACAAAATACAGAAATTATAAAAAATAGGATTACCTATAAGAAATTATTTTTTAAATAATTTAAATTAAATACTGTTACTGTTAATTTATAGTTACAATTAGAATATATATTGTTTAAATAAATTATATTCAAGAAATTTAAAATACTCTTGATATCGATACCTTTTTTGCCAATACCGATATCAGAAAAATTACCGATAATAATTCCGATACTTCGTCCCATATCCAGTTAACATCAAGAAAACACAAATATTTACATCATTCACTTTATGATAATTTTGTAGCTATGTGCTGATAATTTCGAATTTTACAATTTCTTTTAAACCACCAATAAAGAACAAAGCACTTGAATACTTCAAGCATTGGGCCAGATTACAGAAAGTTGCGTCACTGAGTGACTTCGTATGAAAGCTACTATTAATATTGTAACCCACAGTCAGTGACGGTCACTAGTTACCTCACGCGTCACTGCAAAATGCAGTTGCGCATCCTGGCAACCAAAGTGACATCGTTTGAAAGGGGCCTTATGTCTCTTGCATTTGAAACCATATATCTCATGCGTTTAGAACCATATATCTCGTGCATTTGGAACCATATATCTCGATCGTACATTTGGAGCCATATATATCTTGTATTTAGAACCATATATCTCTTGTATTTAGAACCATTCAACCATATATCTCTTGCATTTAGAACCATATATCTCTTGCTTTTGGAACCATATATCTCTTGTATTTAGAACCATATATCTCTTGCATTTAGAACCATATATCTCTTGTATTTGGAACCATATATCTCGTGCATTTGGAACCATATATCTCGTGCATTTGGAACCATATATCTCGTGCATTTGGAACCATATATCTCTTGTATTTAGAACCATATATCTCTTGTATTTGGAACCATATATCTCGTGCATTTGGAACCATATATCTCGTGCATTTGGAACCATATA
The DNA here is from genome assembly GCA_947561585.1 of Caprella mutica. Lineage (NCBI taxonomy): Eukaryota > Metazoa > Arthropoda > Malacostraca > Amphipoda > Caprellidae > Caprella > Caprella mutica. The sequence goes on along the minus strand of CANNZV010004418.1, from coordinate 7,619 downwards.
TCTCGTGCATTTGGAACCATATATCTCGTGCATTTGGAACCATATATCTCGTGCATTTGGAACCATATATCTCGTGCATTTGGAACCATATATCTCGTGCATTTGGAACCATATATCTCGTGCATTTGGAACCATATATCTCGTGCATTTGGAACCATATATCTCGTACATTTGGAACCATATATCTCGTGCATTTGGAACCATATATCTCGTACATTTGGAACCATATATCTCGTGCATTTGGAACCATATATCTCGTGCATTTGGAACCATATATCTCGTGCATTTGGAACCTTGTTTCTTGCACTTGGAACCTTGTTTCTTGCTCTATCTCACAAGAAAGCCATCAAAGATCATGATTATTTTAGGGATAATTAACATTAACAAGAAGTAAAAGGTTTCAATTAATAATTCTTAGATTGCGAAGTGTTCAGGGTTCACATTGTTGCTGAGTATTTCAGTTAAGGCCAATTAATTGGCTTACATTTCAACAACCTTAGATATTACGTCTAATTATGAATAAATTTCTGCTTTCCCATTCAAGTTTTGGCTTTAAATCTTCAAAGATGAGCCAAAATTGGATTGGCTCGGAACTGTTGTGAAAATTTGGCTCACAATCTGCCATCCTCTTGAACATGGAGGGTTCAATTCAAGACATGAATTAAATACTTAATTCAGTAGAATGTTCCAAAAAAATTAAAGACTTTGTAGTTGATCTTATAAAGAAAATAAGAGACTTTGGAGAAAGAGTCGCAATGGAAAGGGACTTCATGAACGAAGTCACACATGAAAATGGACAAAATTACCGGTGGCTGCACTCACGGATGGAAGTGGAAAATTGATAGTCTACCTAACACAAAATCTAAGACCTCGTAGTTGAAGAGCATAACCCTAGCGCTATCCTCTAAAACTGCAAGTAGCGTTAAAAAAATTTACTTTGTAAAAATAAAAAAAAAACATTAAAAATATATGATTTAAAGGAAATAAATAAAATACAAACCTTAGTTCAAAGCCAGGTTCAAAATATGTGTCTCATTCAACATTATCAATTACAGGACTGCTACAGGTACCATCAGAGAAAGAGAAATTTAATACTATAAGTTAACAATAATAATTCATCTAAAAGGAGACAATACTATATAGCTAGTTGATATTGAATACTAAATATAAACGAATTAATAATAACAATAATACCTATTTATTAAGGTGTATACAAAACACTGAACCAATATTAGCTAAATAATTATGAAATTTTTAGAAAAAATTGTTTCATTTTTTAGCAAAAATTGCTTCATTTCTAAGATAATTTATATATATTCACAGTTTTCAAGATATTTTAAAAAATTGTCATCGTGTCCCCAGACCAATATTAAAATATCCACAAGCATTTCCATTAGTAAAAGTTTCTTTTTGGAAGTGCAAAAAACTCATTACAGTTACTGTTTAATAATTGATCTTGTTTCTAATCATCTTTATTAGTAATGTACAAGGTGGATTCGTTCGTAAATGTCAGAAATATATTGGGTGTACCCGTAGATAGAATACGTAGATCATTAACAGAAATAATAACATTAAATCTTAATACTAAATACAACAACTCCCCCTTTCCGCAGTTTGTAATAGAGTCAAATCACTATGTGGTTCCTGATGTCTTGATTATTTACTTTATGTTCTTCATTAGCATCAAATGTATTCTATTCTTCCATAGTAATGATCTCGATTTAGTTTTAATTAAATATTTTCCATTTTCATCCAAACCAACAACTTCTCCAGTTTTGTTCCATCGTTTCGAGATATGGTCTTGAATATAAACCAAGTCTTTCATTCGCAGGGGATGTAAATCTTTTGCATTTCTGTTATAATATTTCCGTTCGATCAATTTATTTTCTTTGTATTTATTCTCCACATCTTCCATCATCGTCTTCCATTTTTTCTTGAATGTTTGTTTATGACAAGGTACGAGTGAGTTTAAATTATGTCCGAAGACTATTTCTGCTGGTGAGTATCCACTTCTCCCAGGCGTGTTTCTCATTTCAAGCAGTCCTTCATGAAATTCATCTGAATCCAAGTTGCCGTTTTTTGTGGTCTTCGCAATAAGATATTTCATTCTTTTTACTGCAGATTCAGCTAACCCATTGCTTTGTGGATAATGAGGACTTGAAAATATATGTTCTACTCCGAACTTTTCCATGAATTTCTTCACAGCAAATGATGCAAACTGAGTTCCATTATCAGTTCTGATTCGCTGAGGAACTCCCACATTGGAAAAATGTGATCTGATAGTTATTAATAGTTCTTTTGATCCAGTTTTCCCTTCAAATGCTGTTACAATTGGCCATCCCGACAATCTGTCTACATAAACTAGAAAATTATTCCCAGCATATTGAAAGAAATCTGCAGCTACATCCTGGAAAACCCATTCTGGCGTTCTTTCATCCACATGGTAGGTTTCTTTCGTTTGAGATGGTTTGAAGAGGGAACATTTGTGACAAGCTGCAACAGTAGTTTCAATGTCGCTGTTGATTCCTGGCCAATACACAGTCTGCCTAGCTCTTCTTTTCGTTCTGTCTATTCCTTGATGAGATGCGTGTAATCTCATTAGAGTGTCTTTTTGAAGCGCATTAGGAATAATCATTCTATTTCCGTACAACAGGACTTCATCTTCAATAGATAACTCTTCTCTGATATTCCAAAATGGCAGTATGCAGGCTTTAACTTTCATTTTATCTGACGGAAAGCCATGTATGATTATTTTCTTCAGTTCTGTGTACTGCTCGTCCTTTTCTGCTTCTGTTTTAATTTTCTTTATATCGAGACTGTCCTTTTCATTTTCATCTTTAAAAATGACATTTCTTACATAGTTACACAATGTTTCAGCGGATTTCATGTCATCATCACTGGGTTTTTCAGTTGGCTTTCTTGAAAGCGCATCGGGGATGAGATGAGTTTTGCCTTGTTTCCATATTGTTTCAAAATTGTACTTGGCAAGTTTTTCCTTCAATCTCTGAATCCTTGGATTCGTTACTTGTTCTAAAGTTTGTTTGTTTAGGATTGATAGAAGAGGTCTGTGATCTGTGATTACGGTGAAATTTTCTAGTCCAGTCAAGTATATATAACACTTATTCACAGCCCATACGATTGCTAGAAGCTCGAGCTCAGTTGTTGAATATCTTGCCTCCACTGGTAAAAGAAATCTTGATCCACATTTAATCAATTTGTACCTTCCATTTTCTTTTTGGATCATTGCAAATCCAAGTCCGTTCAGCCTGGATGCGTCTGTCAACAGTGTTATCTCTTTCTTCGGGTCATAGTGACCAAGAACAGGTGGAGATTTCAGGGCGTTTTTCGTTTCTTCGAACGCTGCATCATGACATGGCAACCACTGGTATTTGTTTTTCTGACTAAGCAATCCTCTCAGAGGAGTCACTTTTGTACTTATTTCTTGTGAAAATTCACTCAGTTGGTTTACCAATCCTAAAAATGATCGTAATTCTGATATATTTGACGGTTTGGGGAACTTCTCGATAGCTGAAATTTTTTCAGGATCTGCCTCAATACCTTCAGAAGTTACCGAATATCCAACAAATTTTACATTTTCTTGAGCAAAATTGAATTTGTCTGGATTCAATGTGATGCCTCTCTCTCTGCATCTTTGAAGTAACTCTCGTACATGATGAATGTGCTCGTCATAGTTTGAATCGTAGACTATCATATCATCAACTACTTTTTTCACATTATGAATTCCTTGAATCGCTTCATCACCTCTGCGACAAAATTCATCTCCGGTTGATGATAATACCATTGGTGCACGTAAGAAGCAATATCTTCCAAACGGCGTTAGGAATGTAGTTAACAGTTGAGATTTTTCATCGAGGGCTATTTGATAATACCCTTGAGTCATATCTATTGTTGTGAAGTAATTTGCCTGAGGTGTGATTGCCATCACTGCTTCTCTAGGTGTCGTAGCTGGATATGTTGGTCGCTTCACGAACCTATTCAGTTGTTTGAAATCAACACAAACTCTTATTTTGTTGTTATTTTTCGGTACAACAACCATCGGATGACACCAATCTGTTGGAGTGTCTGTCACCTGGCGAATGATCTTCTGACTGACCATTGTATCTAGTGTTCTTTTCACCTCGTCAGACCATTTGAAAGGAATTTGTCTTGCAGTGTAAATTGCACTTGGCACAGCATCTTCTTTCAGATGAATTTTCATGCCCTTTCCTTTCATGACGGACAAGTTTTCTGTTGAAGTAAATACATCTGAGAATTCACTTAGCAACGCTTCTTTATGTTTGCAGGTTTCATTTATGTTCATTTTCGTTTGAACCGAATTTATTGGTCGAGGAAAACTTTCGTGAATTATCTTTAAGCTCTTGCATGCTTTCCATGATAAGAGTAATTCCTTTTGATTTTCACAAATAATTATGGTTTCTTCAATCTTGATATTCTCCAAGATTAATTTTAGTTTTATTTTCCCATGTGTTTTAATGGGTAATCCATTAGCAGCTATCAGTGTTTCATTGTTAGATCTGCATAGTGCTTTTATTTTCAGATGCTTTAGTATATCTGGTCCGCATATTGAAGCCTCTGCTCCCGTGTCTGGAATAGCATTCAATGTACAAGAACTTCTGTTGTCAAGCGTAGAACATTTCAACTGAATTCTAGGAGTTTTTTCTGTTCTAGCTGATTTTATGTTAACCATATAAGTTGATTTAACATGCTTCGTGACGTTAAATCTCCCTTCTTTTGAGTTCTTGTTATCGGTTTTCAATTTCCTGCACATAGTTTTCCAATGCCCTTTAGTATTACAGAAATTACAAGATGAGTCTCTTGCAGGACATTTATCATATGGATGCTTTTTATATCCACATCTATGGCATTTTTCTTCGCAGTTATGCTTATTTTCGTGCCGGATTTTGTCTGTGTTTCTCTTCACCGGAAACTTTATCCTTTCCACAGGAATTTTTCCATTAAGTAACTCTGAATCTTTCATTGCAGATTCATGACTGCGGAATATGCTTACCACAGTCTGTAGGTTGGGGAACGGTGTGATCGCAAGGAGCTTTTGCCTCACTTCGATATTATGTACACCTGACATAATTCTTGTAACCAGTCTTTGTTCGGTACAGTTACCGCAAAGATCACTTTCTTCGGCTAACTTTTTAAGTGAAACGTAGAAATTGTCGAAACCTTCACCTTCTTGTTGTTTCCTTTCCTCGAAAGCCACTCTATCCAAGGCAACATTTCGCTTTTGTCTTAAAAAATCTTGTATTTTGTCAAGAATTTCGTCCACAGTGCTGTCATCTGACTCTGATATATCTATCAATCGCACATTTCAGATGAATTTTCATATCTTCTGTTAGACATCCTCTGAAGTCAGCTTGTTGCACATCAAGTGGTTGTTGACTCAGTTTTTGAACTTTGTAATAGTCATTCCAGCTCAGACGCCAAGATATAAACTTGCTGTAAGTTATATCGTTCTCTAGTTTTTCAGGTCTTGCTGCACTGAGATGTTTCACAGTTGTGCCTGAACTAGTACAATATGTACTTGCTGTGCCTCCTTGGCCAGCGCTCTGACTGTTCATAAATGCTGTCAATGTATTTTGAAACATATCCATTTCTTGCTTTCTTTCTTCAGCTTGTTGCTGCAAGAAAATCTGTAGCCATTGTGGAGCTTCCATGCTGTTCGTCGAAGTTGCTTGGTGGTCGCTTTTCTGCTTTTCCGAGGTGCTGATGTTATGCTTCTTCTTTGGCATTTCCAATTCTTCTTTTCGAGTTTTCTACAGCGCCATGTTTAATAATTGATCTTGTTTCTAATCATCTTTATTAGTAATGTACAAGGTGGATTCGTTCGTAAATGTCAGAAATATATTGGGTGTACCCGTAGATAGAATACGTAGATCATTAACAGAAATAATAACATTAAATCTTAATACTAAATACAACAGTTACTTACTTTCCTGACTGTACCATGAAGTAAGCAAGCATTCAATTATATATATTTTTAACCATTCTCTCCTTATAACCGGAATCTCTTATTTTCGTACCACAAATAAATGAACAAATGGATAGTTTACAAGGTTATATTATCAAAAAATTGAACTATGTATCAAATATCATTACACTCACCTAGACACACTAGCACTGATAAGATAAGGCAATATTATCTATTTGAAGGCACTGATTAGAATACGAATTACAACATAAGATGGTACAGTCAAAGAGAAGTGAATCTGTAATGATTTCAACACACTGCTAATTTTGCATTTCCGAAAAGAAACTTTGCTAATTGTTATGCTATTAAATATTTAAGAAAAGGTCTGGATGCACCACGATAAATTTGGAATATTTGACCAGAAATAAAAAAAAATTCTAACATTTTTTTTTTCCAAATATAAATAATTTTAAATGTTGGTGTAAATGAAAAAGGCTTTCTTTCACACTCTTTATTAATTTATTTGAATGATATCTTGGTGCAGATACTAGCGTTGATGCTAGCTCTCTTTGCACTGATCATAGCGTGTCTGTGAGCCAGGGAGTTCGCCTTCTTCTCCTCTCTACGACACTGGGGAAAAATTAAAAATTAAAAAAAAAATATATTATCAATTGAAAAAAAAAATTCATCAAAATGTCGAGGCTTTTGGACTAAAAAACAAAATATAAATATTTGTCTCGCAATTTCTTTCTTTTTATCTAAATGCCAATATTTCACTGGCGAACAAGATTAGAATTTTTTTTTATTTAATAGAAAATTGGCAATCAATGGAAAATTAATAAATGTAAATACATTCAAATTTATCAAACTTTTAAACTGCAACAAAAACTATATTTTGATGTCCAAATATCGAATTAAAAAATAACATAGGAATATTTCGATGATAAGCTGGAGTTAGAACGCTCACTTTACTCTAGTGGTCTATTAAATAATAATTATTCCATGATTTGACACAAACATTAAATTACATGAATGTAAAACATGTTGCGCGCAAAAAAAACATTGCCAAGTTGCGTTACAAAAACATCAAACAATAGCTACAATAAGACTAATTAATACCTACAAGAAGACTAAATTAATAACTACAATAAGACAATTAGCAACAGTATCTGCTCACCTTCTTAATCTCCTTAAAAGCTTTCTTCCTGTCCCTCCTCTCCTGACAGTTCTCATCAGGAGGTCTGTACGAGAGTTCAGTCATCATTGTCTTGTACGTCATTGCATCGTCCTCTCCTGAGAAAAAATATAGAAAAAACATTAAAATAGTTTGTTAGGCACTATTACTAATCTAAAGAGCATCAGCCAAACAATGAAATATATTTTAACGAATTTAGCGAGAAGTAATTAAAACACTTTCAACTTTCAGAATTTTTTACAAAATATCACTCTGTGAGATTATTTTCTATTTGTTAGAACTGTACAGCAAATCATCCAATTCCTGAATAATAATATACCAAATGAAACGTACCTTCAACTTTAGGGACGTTTTGCAACTTATCGTGCATTTGCATGTCTTTCTTAGAAATGAAAGTCTTGGATTGTTTCTGCTTGAAGTAACTAGGCAGAGTACTACCAATAGTCTTGGGAATATTCATATTCCTCACTGACGGAGTGGTGA
>CANNZV010004417.1:41468-74862 GCA_947561585.1 Caprella mutica | reverse complement strand
CAAATTTACAAAGAGTATTAATGACTATTTAATCATAAACATGCATTGGATACTACGTTCTGAGTTATAGGACTGTTCCACATTTTCGATCATATAAAAATGTATACAATAATTATTATTTAAAATGGTATCCATGATACCTGCTAGTTACCTAGTATCATGGATACCAATTAAACTAAAAGGTGAGTAATAATGATTTTTATAACATATAATTTCCTATTAGATCGAAATAAAATTATAAATAAAACTATATTTACTATTACTATTTAATTACTATAAATATTATTACTATTCAATACTAAAATAAATACTATTATTTAAAACAAAGGTTTAAAATGTTATATGTAGGTCACAAATAAGAAGCTGTATCTTGACCAGCTCATCTAATTGGTCAATTTTAAATAGAAAGTAGAAAATCATGAACACAGTTAGAAAAAAATGTGCTAAGTAATAAAAATGTAATAATTATAAAATGAAAAATTAAGCAAGACAAAAATATTATCACATTAATTCAACTTTTAAACTTCTCAAAAAATTATAATAATTATTATATATAATACACTTAACGATATAAAACTAGATTATGTGCATTCGGTAGAGCGCATACCTTCGCCGCCGATTTGACTAAGATCTAATAAACTGCTAACAAGATAATGACTAATCGTCCCACTAGGTCCCATGCAAAATGGGTCGCTACTTTTTGATCTATAAATGATCTTGACCTTGACCTCTGACCGAATATCTCCCAAAATTCTATCAGAGTTGTTCCTGAACATTGATCAATCGTTCCATCAAATTTCAGACAATTTGGTTGAAAACTTTTTGAGTTATTCAGTTATAGATGGCCTTGACCTTGATCTTTGACCTTTGCCCTGATCGCTCCCAAAATCTAACAAAATGGTTCCTGTATATTTAACAATCGTCCCACCAAGTTTCATGCAATATGGCTAAATACTTTTTAAGTTATAAATGACCATGACCTTGACCTTTGAACAGGTCGCTCCTAAAATTTTACCAGAAGGTCACTGGACATTGACCAATCATTTCATCAAATTTCAGGCAATTTGGTTAAATACTTTTTCAGTTAAGCGAATAACAAGAGGATAAATAAATAAATAAATGGCGGGTAAAATATAATCTTCTGCAAATTTGCGAAGTTAAAAAAATAATGAGGTTAATCTCACAGTAATGATACCGGGTGACCAATAAAAAACTGGTCGAAAGTAAATGCTTATAACTCAAAAAGTAATTGGTATAGAAAGATGGAACAAGAATCACATAAAAGAGTATATTCTCAAGTTTTATTTTTTATCAAAGATATTGAGAACTATCGAATGAGGGATTCAGATATCTTAATTAAACATAATGGTTATTTCGTCAACACATTTTAATCAACCCTCATGACTCATATTGCAACTGACTATTGAATAGCGTGTTTTTATTTCTAAACATTATCATTTCAGCAGTTCTGCAACTAAAGTTAAGGAAAAATATGCCATTCAGTACAACAAGGATATAAAATAAAAATGGTTAAGAATTTGTTCAATAAATTGACAAGAAATGAAGGTTTGAGAAACAATTGCACTCGGCGAAAGTGACAGTTCGGTGTGGTTTGAGTTCGCATAAGGCATACATGGTCAATATTTTTTTATAGAGAGAGATGTAGAGACTGAAAATGTTTGTTCTGTAAACACTGACGGATACATTTAATTGTTAAAAAATACTTTAATGACTGACGACAATCATTTTGACGTTTGGTTCCATTAGGACACTGCAACTGCATACACATTCCTGTCTGCAGTAGACTGATTGAAAAATCACTTCGAGGACAAGATTATTTCGCACCGAACCGTTTTCTCTTTCCAACTTAGTCCCTTGACCTTTCACCTTTGGATTTTATATCTGGTATATGTTAAAGAGAAGGTATTTAAATTAAAACCAAACTTGATTGAAGACTTAAAGCAAGAGATACGTGAAGTAACCAGAATATATTAGTTGCAGTAATCGCTAATTTTGAAAAAAGGATTAATCTCTGTATTTAGCACAGCGGTAAGGATTTCAAACACTTGTTATATACTGAATAAAACTTGAGAATATACTCTTTTAAGTGATTTTTGTTTTATCTTTCTACATCAATTACTTTTGAAGTTATAAGCATTTAATTTCGACCAGTTTTTTATTGGTCACCCGGTATAAGGTTAATACATAGAGTTATGACAAACTACTTTAGAGAGAGGAAGTGTTGCAGCAATTGCAGGACGCTAAGGAAGACGGTGTAAAACCTTATTTTGTTTCATTTATATCATTTCTACATTAAACTGACGCTAGATTGCCAGTCACGTGACCCAAAAATAAGGATTTTAGTGTCCCCCAAGACGCGATATTATTTTGGCCACTGACTCACCACTTTGGTTTATAATATTATTAGCTTTGCGATCATAATAATACATGCAGATAGGTATCATTGATACCAATTATATCAGTGAGTTTAGTAATAATAATCTATTTTTTACTTTTTTGTTGTTAAAAAAGACAATATTTTTCCATTAAAAATAAGAACTTGTCCGAAAAAAGGGAACTGACCCTTTACTCATTTATTTTATTTATTGTACACAAATTTACATAATTAAAGACTGGCACGCAATTTATAAACCAGTTTTCAAATTGCTATTATATAATGCCATGCCTTTTATTATATAATGCCATGTCTTTTATTATATAATGCCATGTCTTTTATTATATAATGCCATGCCTTTTATTATATAATGGCATGTCTTTTATTATATAATGGCATGTCTTTTATTATATAATGCCATGCCTTTTATTATATAATGCCATGTCTTTTATTATATAATGGCATGCCTTTTATTATATAATGCCATGCCTTTTATTATATAATGCCATGTCTTTTAATATATAATGGCATGTCTTTTATTATATAATGCCATGTCTTTTATTATATAATGCCATGCCTTTTATTATATAATGGCATGTCTTTTATTATATAATTTCAAACCTACAGATCAAGTTTTTATCACCTAGCAAGGCAGGTTCACAGTCACTATACACAGTCACTATACACAATATAGTGGTTCAAGATTATGCAGGTCTATGCAGTAAATGTATTATAGTATATGAACTATAATAAAAGAATTAATAAAATAATAATAAAAAAAAGTTAAAATTATGAAAAATTTGAATACAAAAATATATAAGAGTTATTAGGGGTGTATGTATAATATCTAAAATAAATGTAAAATAATCTACCAAAAAACAGTTAAATTGAGGTTACGCTCCAACTAGTTATCGGACGGTTCTACATTTTCGATATCTCAAAAAACATTATAATATCGTTGTTTCTTATGTGACCGAAGATGTGAAACCGATCAGTAATTCGTAACTTATCTTACTAGTAACTCATCTTACTAGTAACTTATCTTACTAGTAACTTATCTTACTAGTAACTTATCTTACTAGTAACTTATCTTACTAGTAACTTATCTTACTAGTAACTTATCTTACTGGTAACTTATCTTACTAGTAACTTATCTTACTAGTAACTTATCTTACTAGTAACTTATCTTACTAGTAACTTATCTTACTAGTAACTTATCTTACTAGTATTATCTGTTGCATAAGGAGTAACACTATGACTTTCACTTTGCTTTATTTGTTATATAATAAAGAATTGATAGACATAGTTAGGTTTGAAAATTATGAACCTGTTCTAAATGTGAATTTGGTAACTCATGCTTCAGTAACCATAGCTTTAGTTGTTTTAAAGTTATTTTTAAGAAAATATAAAAATTATTCCTTAATAAAGAAATATATTTTATATAATGTTGAATTCAAATAAAAATAAAAAAAATCTTATATGATCGATAATGTGGAAACGTCCGATAACTCGGAGCTTACCTTAAATTATATGTTTTATATTATCTATATAATGTAAAAATATTGTATTAATTTTAATGTAAAATAAACTATCAATCAAGATGGCGATCATTTTCTTAATTTAATGAAGTTAATATACGATAGAAATCACATCGACGTTTTTATGACACCATTTGCATGATTGCAATGTCTATATTTATATCCTGAGTGTTCTAAATACAATCAAGTTTTTGTAGGAAAATGTATTCAGGTTGCTGAGAGACAAGTACACAGAGTATGGATATATGGTCCATACCTACCTAGCTTGCAAAAACCAGACGATTGTACCCTACATAGGTACACTAATATTATATAACTCTGCTGTCATTCAATACAACCGAAGAGGTTAACACAAGCCATGTTGTACTTACTGATGGCTGCTTCTTGTGCTTGTTTATTTTCTCGCAAACTTTGCTAGGTAATTTGAATATGTACTAGTTTTAAAAATGTATAGAATGAGGGTTGGTGTATCAGACTACCGCATGTAGCAAGCAGCCATATTGAAAGAGCCATCTACACCACATAAAATTAAATCTATAGTTGGCGATGAAAACGCGGCATCTTATTCGCTTGTATATAGAATGGGCCATAGGCTGGCATGTGCTAGCAGTTGTTAATACGAACCAATGTAGAGTTTACGGTATAGAAATGTCTTCATTTTGACCATTAAAAGTGATAAATTTACTTCCTTTTCAAGATGCAAGTTCTTCTATCTAAACTTGAGATAAAATTCTAAACTTTCTTTCACCCAAATATACAGGGAACTATTAAATATTATGAGACTTAATATCTGTTGAATCTATTCTCATAATATTAAAGCTAGAAAAGATCCATCCACTTCTCTTCACTACTAGTTAAAATATAAACACCAATGAAGATGCTTAATCATCACTTGACTTTCTTATGTTGTTGGCTGACTCTATTTAAAAGCCAATTGACAGAGTGACAGACGGTAAACTGGCTGTCAGCCTTTCCACTCAATCTAGCTAGTTGGCTGACTCTAAAAGCCAACTGACAAAGTGACAGACGCTAAACTGGTTATCAGCCTTTTCACTCAATCTAGCTAGTTGGCTGACTCTAAAAGCCAACTGACAAACTGACAGACGCTAAACTGGCTGTCAGCCTTTCCACTCAATCTAGCTAGTTGACTGACTCTAAAAGCCAACTGACAAACTGACAGACGCTAAACTAGCTGTCAGCCTTTCCACTCAATCTAGCTAGTTGGTGGACTCTGAAAGCCAACTGACAAACTGACAGACGCTAAACTGGCTGTCAGCCTTTCCACTCAATCTAGTTACTTGGCTGACTCTAAAAGCCAACTGAAAAACTGACAGACGCTAAACTGGCTGTCAGCCTTTCCACGCAATCTAGCTAGTTGGCTGACTCTAAAAGCCAACTGACAAACTGACAGACGCTAAACTGGCTGTCAGCCTTTCCACTCCGTCTACCTAATAAAAAGATCTTCGCTCAGTTTCATTCCGAGTGCAGTTGAGTGTGTGTGTGCCATTTCGTTAGATAGTGCATACCTACTCTACCAATGGGAAACGTGATTTACATCATTTTGTTACTAGGAATGAAAAGAAATGTCTCTTCAGTGTAACATAGTTAAAACTATAAGAATATATAAGTTCTTCATACCGTTTACTTCGCATTAAAAATACATTATTCTTTGTTATCTTTATGTACCCAGTGCCGCGGAATCTTTATTTGAGTGCCGTACTTCAAAATATGATAAATTGATGGTAATATAATGGAGTTTGGTATTTGCATACAGAGTGAAGTTTATTTTAGTTTGCAAATAGAAGGAATAGAGGAAGTTCTGAGATATCGAATAGTTCTTCATTTTCTGTCTTGTAGAAAACAAAATGTAAAAAAATTAACTGCTATTTTAATTGGTATCCATTATGTCTGTATGTATCATGGATACCAATTGAAGTACTTGTTGAAAGGTTAATCTTTATACTTTGTTTTTGTGACCGAATATGTGGAACCGTCCAATAACTCGGAACTTATCCTAGTTTTTTTACGTATTTATGAGCCTTAAAATCTCATATCGTAATAATGGATATGCTGCAACAAATAAGTTTATTGTTACTTACCTTGCTGGTACTTACCTTGGTACTCACCTTGGTACTTACCTTGCTACTTACCATGCTACTTACCTTGCTACTTACCTTGCTACTTACCTTGCTACTTACCTTGCTACTTACCTTGCTACTTACCTTGCTACTTACCTTGCTACTTACCTTGCTACTTACCTTGCTACTTACCTTGGTACTTACCTTGCTACTTACCTTGCTACTTACCTTGGTACTCACCTTGGTACTTACCTTGCTACTTACCTGGGTACTTACCTTGCTACTTACCTTGCTACTTACCTTGCTACTTACCTTGCTAATTACCTTGTTACTTACCTTGCTGCTTACCTTGTTTCTTACCTTGCTACTTACCTTGCTACTTACCTTGTTACTTACCTTGCTAATTATCTTTGTGGTTATTAATTTTTTATTACTATTTAAAATATAAAAATATTTTTCTATCTTATTTCATTGATATAAATCATCTATATAATTTATATATGTATCACATAAATGTATAATTTACATATATATGTATTACATAAATGCCTATAATTTATATAAGAATATGATAAATACATATATGTATTACATAAATGCCTATAATTTATATAAGAATATGATAAATACATATATGTATTACATAAATGCCTATAATTTATATAAGAATATGATAAATACATATATGTATTACATAAATGCCTATAATTTATATAAGAATATGATAAATATATGTATTACATAAGTTTGTATTACATTATACTTTGAGTGTATTACTTTGATTGACAAATTACTTTGCTGCTATTTAGTTATTTATTTCAATGTTTGATGTAATAAATAGTGTTTTTATTATTTATCTGCACACAGACAAATTAGATAATAACTAGTATTAGTAATTAGATGCTATTTAGTTATTTCGCTACGGTTATTGAGAGAAAAAGTATATTGAGAACTTTAGTGCTGATTTGCTGATAGATTGGTTAGAAGTATTTGAAAAGCTACCATTTAGTAATAAGCTAACTTTTAATAAGCTACCTTTTAGTAATAAGCTACCTTATAATAATAAGCTACCTTATAGTAATAAGCTACCTTATAATAATAAGCTACCTTATAATGATAAGCTACCTTATAATGATAAGCTACCTTTTTAATGATAAGCTACTTTTTAATGATAAGCTACCTTTTAATAATAAGTTACCTTTTAATGATAAGCTACCTTTTTAATGATAAGCTACTTTTTAATGATAAGCTACCTTTTAATAATAAGTTACCTTTTAATGATAAGCTACCTTTTAATGATAAGCTACCTTTTAATAAGCTACCTTTTAATGATAAGTTGATACCAATAAACAATTATTATACACTTTTTTTTTTTCATGATCGAAAATGTGGAATCGTCCGAAAACTCAGAACTTAGCCTAATTTGTTACTCTTACTTACTAGGTACATACGATTATTTTATATTATAATGACAGGTTATTAATAATATGTGGGATGTTAATTAACTATTATATTTATATTAACCATTATATTTATATTAACCATTATATTTATATTAACTATTATATTTATATTAACCATTATATTTATATTAACCATTATATTTATATTAACTATTATATTTATATTAACCATTATATTTATTTTAACCATTATATTTATATTAACTATTATATTTATATTAACCATTAAATTTATATTAACCATTATATTTATATTAACTATTATATTTATTTTAACCATTATATTTATATTAACCATTATATTTATATTAACCATTAAATTTATATTAACTATTATATTTATTTTAACCATTATATTTATATTAACCATTATATTTATATTAACCATTAAATTTATATTAACCATTATATTTATATTAACTATTATATTTATATTAACCATTATATTTATATTAACCATTATATTTATATTAACCATTATATTTATTTTAACCATTATATTTATATTAACTATTATATTTATATTAACCATTAAATTTATATTAACCATTATATTTATTTTAACCATTATATTTATATTAACTATTATATTTATAATTACTATTACATTTATATCAACCATTATATTTATATTAACTATTATATATTTATAATAACTATTACATTTATAGTAACTATTACATTATATTAACTATTGCTATGTACATTAAATATTGTTTATTTTATTCCATTCTGTCTGAAATAAATTGACTTAGAACCTTATTTGCTCTCACTGACATTTACACCAAATTCTTTGGACATTGACTCGTGTGTGTCCTGTTATTCTCGAACCAGCAGCACATTATCCTATACTAGAATAACAGAGAGATATAGCTTTTTACCAACATTTATATACTGTATTAAAATGTATCTGATAGATAGATATAATATCTTATAGATGGATAAAATACCTTCTAGATAGATATTATATCTTCTTGATAGAAGAACCCAATGTCCCACTCACATGTACCTAGCTATGTACCTTAGTATTCACAACACATGTACTTACCTACTTTAGTACATCAGTAACAGATGTTCACATTGACTAAGTAGTTTCACAGGTGTTCCGTGTATATAAATTATTTATTCCGCTTTATAGAAAATTAACCTCATGTAGGTACATCATCATATGTATTTGAACATTATTTTAAATTGTTAACAGAAGATGTATATATCCGTAAAAAGGAAACTGCCACCGCGAAAATTGCCACCCGGACAACTGCCACCGCAAAAATTGCCACCCGGACAACTGCCACCGAGAAAATTGCCACCTGGACAACTGCCACCGAGAAAATTGCCACTCAGACAACTGCCACCGAGAAAATTGCCACCCAGACAACTGCCACCGCGAAAATTGCCACCCAAATATTTATTATCAGGCTTCTTCACCCAATTTTGAGGGGGGGAAGAGGTATGGGGGTATGAGATTCAAAATGTTGGACTGTTCTATTGGGAATATTGGAAATATTTTATATCGTATATGTAACATCAAAATATTTCTCAAACTGATTATGCTGAAAGTCATCATTTCCAACTTAGCTATGATAATAAAGAAATAATCTAAAAATAAAACTAACACTCATTTATTTCTTTTACAATTGTTTTTTTTTTCAAAAAAAAAATCTATTTTTTTACATTAAAAATTCCAAACTAATTAAATATGACTGATATTTCGAGTAAATTGTGTGTTTACACCTATAGTGCTTAACTATAACCACATGTATTTACACCTATAGTGCCTAACTATAACCACATGTATTTACACCTATAGTGCCTAACTATAACCACATGTATTTACACCTATAGTGCCTAACTATAACCACATGTATTTACACCTATAGTGCCTAACTATAACCACATGTATTTACACCTATAGTGCCTAACTATAACCACATGTATTTACACCTATAGTGCCTAACTATAACCACATGTATTTACACCTATAGTGCCTAACTATAACCACATGTGTTTACACCTATAGTGCCTAACTATAACCACATGTATTTACACCTATAGTGCCTAACTATAACCACATGTATTTACACCTATAGTGCTTAACTATAACCACATGTATTTACACCTATAGTGCCTAACTATAACCACATGTATTTACACCTATAGTGCCTAACTATAACCACATGTATTTACACCTATAGTGCCTAACTATAACCACATGTATTTACACCTATAGTGCCTAACTATAACCACATGTATTTACACCTATAGTGCCTAACTATAACCACATGTATTTACACCTATAGTGGTTAACTATAACCACATGTATTTACACCTATAGTGCCTAACTATAACCACATGTATTTACACCTATAGTGCCTAACTATAACCACATGTATTTACACCTATAGTGCCTAACTATAACCACATGTATTTACACCTATAGTGCCTAACTATAACCACATGTATTTACACCTATAGTGCTTAACTATAACCACATGTATTTACACTTATAGTGCTTAACTATAACCACATGTGAGTAGATTTCTATAGCAGACAACCCTATACCGTTAAATTATATAAGGTTGCATAACCTGGCAAGCTCAGTAGGTAGGTATGAATGGTATACTTGTATCGTTTTTTCTCCTCGCTTATCGTTTTTTCTATGCTAACGATTTATCGTCATATTATCTGTACATATAATTTGTATAGATAATAAATATACTATGTGTATTTAAGGAACGATAAATCGGTTTAAGTAATTAGATTAATTTCTTTAATGTGATAAGTTATGGGTCTGTGATAGCGAACCATTTTAATATGGGTTTAAAATTCAGTGAATTTGCAATTGATTAATGAATGTGCGAGGATAGTGAAACACGTGATATAGTTATTATTATGCTGAACTAAGTAAGGCAAATGAAAATACAAATGGGTAATTGTGATAACCATAAACAAATGATTCAAGAACATTTTTCTTTCTTACAGAACTTAATATGAATTACTACCAGTATAATCAATTACCTAAATATCTACAATATAAATATGTGGGGAGACTTACTATACGGTGACCGGACGTTTCGTTCCTGGACGTTTCGTACCTGGGCGTTTCGTACCTTGACGTTTCGCTACTAGGACGTTTCGTTACAAGGACATTTCGTTACCAGGACGATTCGTTACCAGTTTATTTTTTATTTATTTTTATGAAATAGAATAGACAATTAGATAATTTTATTTTAGACTACAATTTTATATCAATCCCATGTATTATAAATTTTAACTACTTTAAAAATAATGTCTACTTTTTAAACATATTTTTTATTCGTTTAGTTATACATCGAATTTAATCAGATGTATTAAAATTAATAATCATTACTTAATTTCTTTGATTAGAAAAGCTGGAAGTGAAAATATCATGGATACCAATCGATATAGAAGTTAAATAACAATAATTGTTTTTTTTTTGTCCTCATATGATCGAAAATGTGCTTCAGTCCGAGAACCCGGAGCTTACCTACATTGGGAATTTTTTTTTTTTTTTTTTAAAGGAAAATGTTTTAACATCAGTGTAAAATTCCAATTACCAGATGTTACAAGTTACCGAATGAAAACAACTTAATGAAAAGAAACATAACCTTCCGCAATTTTGCGAAAGTAATAGTTATTTTCGATCGTATAAGAAAAGACTATATAATTTAACATTTCAACTCTTTATTCTTATTGGTATATTTTTCAGTCTATAACTCATTTCGAATTAAAAAAATCGTTAGTAGCGATTTGGAACGAAGAATCTGGTAACGAAACGTCCTAGTAACGAAACGTCTGGGTACGAAACGTCCTAGCACCTTAATATACATTACAATGAATATTTGAAGGGGTTTTGTTCTGCAAGGGATCCAGCGTCTTGTTTCAACAATTCATCTAAAACCCAGAGATAATTTAAACACTTGATAAATATCTACTAACTAACTCGTAGTTTATTTAATTAATATTTCACACTTTTACAAAATTTCAATTAAAAACTTCCTATTAGTTACTAAAACAATTGCACAGTGTTGGTTCCAAGAAGAATTTAAATCTTTTAGAAACTAAAAATAACCAAAATGAAAAATACGACTGACTAACAGACATTAACTTGCCTGACGACTGTTAAGTCTATGTCAGAGTGTATAAACTTGCTTCAAACTCAGTTGAATTCTTAACTGAACACTTAGGGTGTTCCACAACCCTCTTAGCTCCAAATTAAACCCAATAGGTATAGTTACTAACACAAAATTGGGCGGCTTCAATGCGATTATTTACCCCACCAATCGGCAGATGGGTTTTTCGTATCCCACCGAAAGGTGGTCCTTATCCTAAATTCAACATCTTGTAAATTATTCATTTGACTGTTCTATAATAAATCATAGAGCCACATGAGACCATATACCACTTCTTAGTTCGGAAACGTTAAACCAAAAGCAATTAAAATATGATTAAATCCTGCAGACTATAGTATTTCTCAACCCCAAAATACATTCTAATAATGGGAATAGAAATAATCTGCGTTTATTTAAGTATGAGTATTCTGTTCAAATTATACACTAAACTGTAAGACTGTAAGTGATATCAGTAAAGTCACATTGCCTGTTTAAACTATGACCTAATAAATGTTACAGTCACTCCTAAATACCGTACATATATCGTACATATAAATACCGTACATATATCGTACATATAAATACCGTACATATATCGTACATATAAATACCATACATATATCGTACATATAAATACCATTCATATACCGTACATATAAATACCATTCATATACCGTATATATAAATACCATTCATATACCGTATATATAAATACCATTCATATACCGTATATATAAATACTGTACATATATCGTACATATAAATACCATTCATATACCGTATATATAAATACTGTACATATATCGTACATATAAATACCGTACACATACGGCATATCGTACATATAAATACCGTATATATACCATACATATACCATACATATAAATACCACACATACATATATCGTTCATATATCGTATGGCATCGTTGACTGCAAGCAAGCAAGTCTGCCTGTTTAATGTATGCAAGCTTTCAAGGTCATACCTGCATTGATGCCTCTAAAATGCAGTAATGTATCTGATCTTGAAACTAGTTTAAGTATTATTACACCTTACAGTGTAAATCAATGTGTAATATTATATATATTATATAATGCACTTAATGGTTGTTTGTATATTTGCTGTATAGCTACTTGGGTATTTACAAATGGAATGGAGAAAAAGAAAAAACATCGCTAGTGTACGAGATACCTCTAATTATTTTAAGTGTTACTATTAAGAAATTTAATTCATTGACACCTAGTCAATATATTTATCTAAGGTAAGTTACGAATTATCGGTCAGTGTCACATTTTCGGTCATATAAGATAAAACAATATAGTTGTTTCTTATATGACCGAAGAAATGAAACCGACCGATAATTCGTAACTACCCTCTTATAAACAGTCTTATCAATTTGCTTCATTTTTCAGCCTTTTCATTCATTTTACCCCAAATCAGCCAGTGCAACCTTAGACTAGACATGTGAAAGACTCTCAAATGATAAAATGCTGGACACGACTGTACTCTCATACCGCCATGTCTAACACTAGACCTTTGTTAGTGACTGTACTATGCTGCTATGTTTTGTGGTGGCATCTGGCAACCCCTACAATGGGCAGCAGTGTTGCCACCTTCCACAGTCGGAGGGAAAACAGCTATCGGCAATATAGAAAACACCCAAACTGTTTCATACAGGTAAATGAATGAATGATTGATTATTAATTTATCATGAATTGTATATAATATAATGCTTATAGTTTTTAATGAAAATAAATTATTTCATTTTTTTAAATCTTTTTTCAGGTTTCAACAGGCCCCTCTTTATTAAGTTGTAAAGTGGAAAAACTTGATAACTCAGGTAAATTCTAATCATTTAAATTAAATGATATTAGTTATTTAAATTCAATTATATAACTAATAAGTCATTCTCACACTCATTAAAGTGTACCCATAGTAAATAAATAGAGAAGTATACCTACCAAGTACAATATTGGAACATCCGAAAATATTATGAGTGACGTCACACAAAATATTTTCCATTTATTTTTAAATGAAAATTGTGCGATTATTCAGTTAAATGTGCATTTTCATGGAAATTAACTTACATAAAATTGTTTTTATCACGTTTTACACTCTATTCACTTATAATATTCAACTAATAATACTTATATTATTTGAGAGTACTCTGTGTGACCTCATTGTTAAAATCGTTTCTGAAGAATAAATCAAGTTCACCGGTAATGAATTCGAAACTTAGCATACTTCTATTTATTTACTATGGCTGTACTATTCCTACCTTTAGGGGAGAGTCACAGTTAACGGAAAGTTGGTACACTTTATCGCCATAGAAAATTACACCAATCAAAATAATGCAAACACCACACTGTCAATTGTAGGCGCTACGACTTATCATTGGCTATCATTTTTTTATTCAAAATTCAACTATTTTTTATTGGAAAAAAAGAATAAATTATAATTTTTTGCTAAATAACAGATGGGTAAATAATTATAACTATACTTGGCTGTACTTCACGTCCAACTACCATGGAAACAAGAATTTTTCCTGGGATACTAGAGCAATATCCTATGAATCATCTTACTTTCCTGGGATATTCCCTTAATATCCCAGGAATAATTCTTTGTTACCAGGGTACATTACTCTCTCTTTATTATACATTACAAATTAATGAGTTTATATACATTAATTGAATTTTATCATCATTATCTGATAAAGGAACATCTGTTGTAATTACTTTTCACGCTTCTGGTTACCAAACAAATTCAACTCATTTTTCACAAGCTAATTGCCTGCTATTTGTCATGTACAAACACTTGTGGAAATGTTACTAAACTAAATATTATACTAGATATGTATGAATTTGTTTATTGTTTCTGTGGTAGGGCAAAGTTACGAATTATCGGTCAGTTCCACATCTTCGGGCACATAAGAAGAAACAATATAAAAATAATTATTTCACTAGGATTGGTTGAGTAAAAACAACCAACCTTATAAACAACAACCCAGGTTTGTTGTTTTTACTCAACCAACCCAATTGAAACAATTTTTATATCGTTTCTTCTTATATGACCGAAGATGTGGAAATGACCGATAATGTGGAATCACCCTAAAGCTATATATTACCACAAAAACTCATCATATAAATCTATTCTTAAGAGCTATTCAACACATTATTTTAAATGGCATCCTATATATAACTACAGGAAACATGACTACTATGCAGTTTATTATATGCTAAATAATTACAAGAAACAACCTTCTTCTTATTTTTGGCTTCTTTAACTGTTATTCGCTGTATAATTTATTAAGGTAATGTTAACATTTTAATAGATTTTTATTAAAATATATTAAAAAATATTCATT
Organism: Caprella mutica; assembly: GCA_947561585.1. Classification (NCBI taxonomy): domain Eukaryota; kingdom Metazoa; phylum Arthropoda; class Malacostraca; order Amphipoda; family Caprellidae; genus Caprella; species Caprella mutica. The sequence continues at coordinate 59,892 of CANNZV010004417.1, read as the reverse complement.
TTGGATTGAACATGAAATTTATAAATAAATTTTATTGCTATTTTATATGGTATCCTTGATACCTGTAGGTATAATGTTATTATATTCGAAATTTTAAGTATCCATGATACCTGATTAGATTCATGATATTTTATTCGTTATTTCAATTATTAGTATCATGGATACCAATTAAAATAACTAGTTAAATAATATATATTTTCTTTTTCTTTTTAAATTGCATATAAATTGATACACATGTTTTATAATACCTACTGAAATATTCCTTTTGTACTCAATTAGCATCTGGCAATTGGTGCTTTACCCTATAACGTGAAAATACACTAAAATTGTAAACTAATCTTCGTGTCACTCCTTAGGGGAAAATCTGAATAGTTACCCTAAAAGTTCAGAGGGTGGAGTTATTTTGTACCTATGTACTTGTTATTGTAAAGTCTGGGCAAAAGTCTGTACCTATAAAAGATATCGATATCGTTAAAAAGTATCGATGTCTTCAAAAGTATCGATATCTTTCAAAAGATATCGATATCGTTAAAAGTATCGAAATCTTTCAAAAGATATCGAAATCTTTCAAAAGATATCGATACCTTTCAAAAAATATCGATACCTTTCAAAATATATCGATACCTTTCAAAAGATATCGATACCTTTCAAAGATATCGATACCTTTCAAAAGATATCGATACCTTTCAAAAGATATCGATACCTTTCAAAAGATATCGATACCTTTCAAAAGATATCGATACCTTTCAAAAGATATCGATACCTTTCAAAAGATATCGATATCTTTAAAAAGATATCGATATCTTTAAAAGTTATCCATATTGTTCAAAAGTATCGATATCCTTAAAAGATATCTATACCTTTCAAAAGATATCGATATCATTAAAAAATCTTAATTGATGAATTTCTTTTTAAAAAAATTATTTTTACTTTCATTTATTTTTTATTTTTTTATTTTTTGCTGCATAATTACGCATTTGTGAATGAAGTTACCGAAACTCTAGTGACAAAATACTTGATTATATTATCGGACGGTTCCATATTTTCGACATGTACAAAGAAATATATATTAATTATTATTACTGTTGAATAATTTATTATTTTTTCTTAAAACATTGAAAATCTGGAACTGTCCGATAACTTGAAACTTACCTTACATACAAAATCTGTTATTGTACTATTGTTTGTTTCAAATAAAGTAAATAGGATATCCGCATTTTAGTGACTCCTTTTTTCTGTTGCAGAATGCAGTCAGGTCTTTGACTCAACATCTGAAAAGTCGCCAGAAGTGCATTCTCTAGTTACAGAAATGCATTACACAGAAGATGGAGAAATGCAGGCCAGCCTCAGTGATACATTGAAAACATATGGTAACTAATAATATCATAAATAACTAAAGGACGGGTACTCGTAGAGCGCATACTTATATCTAATACACCCAAAAGTCCTTGTGTTGTATATGACCTTGGACCTGATCGCTCCCAAAATCTGAACAAAGGGTTACTGGATAATGACCAATCGTCTCGCCGTCTAAAACATTACCTTCTGCAATTTGCGAGGGTAAACATTAAAAGTAAATTATTTTAATACTTCATTTCTGATTTTTCAAAATTTAATTTTACGAAGTTTGGTAAATTCTGAGGTCCGATTCATATGAAAGTTAAATTATTTTTTATTATACGATCGAAAACGTGGAGTCGTGCGATAACTTGGACCTTACCCTACTAAACTCTTCGTCAATATCTCCACAATGGCATATTTGTATACTGATAAACTAATAATTTATTTCCATCAAGAGAGCACAAGAGATCTACATATGCTATCAAATTGTAGTGTTAGAGCCTTTTCCATTGTGCAGGAAACACGTACGTGTTATATGTTCTACACCTGATGTATCGAATGCTATTTACTTGTCACAAGTGTTACTGGATAAAAAAACATACAATTTTATATGAAGGCCCTAACCCACATTTGTAGATACATATTTGGAGGTATACTGAGATATAACATACGATTACTGTACTTTTAACTATAGTTAGTAAATGAAGAAGTATATGCTAAGTTTCGAATTCATTGACGGTGAACTTGATCCGTTCTTCAGAAACGATGTAAACAAATGACGTCACACAGAGTACTGTCAAATATTATAAGTATTATTAGTTGAATATTATAAGTGAGTGTAAAACAGGATAAAACGCAATTTTATTTTAAGTTATTTTCCATAAAATGCTCATCTAACTGAATAATATCACATTTATTTATTAAAAGAATGGAAACAACTCTGTATGACGTCATTCGTCTTAATCGCGGTCACATCTAAGTATTTTTGGATGTTCCGATATTGTACTTGGTACTTTATTTACTATAATTTCACCTATCTTTGCAGAAAATACCGATGGAACGATTAAAATACTAATTTTATTTTCCATGAAAAACTTAATTTCCAATTTCCTTACTTATACAAAATCATAAAACTAAATCACCTTTGAAGCCATTGCATCGTTTTCCATACCCCATTTTATTTACCACTAGTATACATTATTGTGATATATTCTACAAATTATGCATCTCAATGTAATGAAACAGCTGAGAAATTAGGGTTAAATGGATAAATAGTCAGTTGTACCGCTAGATGGCGTTGCTACAGGTTTGGTGACAAATAATATGAACAAAAACGTGACTAACGCACGCACGGAGATTGACGTTTTCACCGCTAGATGGCGTAATTATATAATTCAATGAGGCTTGCAAAATATTATTATAATATTGATGATTATTACAGTTAAAGTATAGAAAAAATTCACCGAGTTTTAAAATGTATATCCACTTCAGTATTTTATTTTGGTTTAACGGTATTAAAAAACTTACAAATGAATATAAGTAAGTTACGAATTATCGGTCAGTTCCACATCTTTGGTCATATAAGAAAAAGCGATATAATAATTATTATTTAATTTCTATTGGTATCCATGATACCTGCAGGTATCATGGATACCAATAGTAATCGAATACCTATCTATTTTTATTAAAGGTCCCCTCCAAACAAATATTTTTATTGCTTTATTTAACGAGGCTAATGTTTCTTATCATTTTGCTGCAAACCGCATCGAATTTGGTAGCGTATTTTTAATTTTATATGCTTTTAAAGATTTTTATCATCAAATCTCTACAAAACCTATTTTACTTCCGACTTACTAATTTAAGAAATTTTCAGCCTAAAGAAAAAGAATGTAAACCATTTGTTTTGATTGTCAACTAGGTATTAGGTTTAATAAATCCATTTAATATTCGTGTAAAGGTATAAAATTGAATGAACTCATAGCTAATAGAAACGTTTATATACTTTGGGAAACAATTAATATCTAAAATAATTTAAATTAAGGCCGAAAACGCATGGTTTATTTACAAAATTCAAATTTGTAATCAAAAGAAAGAGTGTACAATCTTCTTCTTGAGCATCAGATTAGTGATTCGCTCAATTGTTGCTCACAGAGTATTAAAAAACTTTAAAAATAAATTATAAAATATATACTGAACCAAATTGTATGCGGTTTGCAGAATAATGATCGTAGACCTTAGTTCTATAATATTATGTTATAAACTCATTTTTTTCTCGGAGCCTGGAGAGGACCTTTAAACTGAACGATTGACGTCATACCACCTGGGTTCCATTTTGTTTGGTAGAAAAAAGTAGCATATGTGCCACCACCAATGTTTAACATTGATGTAATTACATATTTTCTTATAGTTACATTTTTAGAAATAAAAAAAATTATGAATAAATTGAAATAATAGATAATAGACACCTCTTTCAAAGATATTAGGTAGGCGAATTTATAAAAAAAATATACACTGTCCGTGACCCGGTGGACTAGCAGTCTAGCATTAACAATATTAAGTTATTTAATCAATTAAATGCTTAATCATTGAATATATCATCATTTTCATTCTTTATTAATAAATCGTGATTTAATTTTTTGCATCGAAAAAAAGTTATACTCTGAGCAGTAGCTAATTTTTAGTCCGTAGAATAATATAGCTCTTCCATTTAGTTATCATTTATTTTCATTTTAATTGGAGATGAGGGTTCATTTCGTCATTATTTCTTAAAAGCAAGCAATCAAGTTTAACATACATTTCATAAGTATAAAGATTTAATAAACCTTTTTTAACCATCAGTGTCTTCAGAGCTGAGAATCCTGGTCTCTACTTTCCAAACGTGTTGGTCTGTCCACTTCAATTCCATCCCAAGAAGGGACCAAACAGTCCTCCACGTGGTCAACTTACCCATTCCAAGCGGCAGTGATCTGGCAGTGGACAGTAGTAATGGGGCTATGGGTAGTCAGTACTCTATTGCAGTGCTGAACAGCAATGAGGTGCTACTCAAAAAAACTGTCTATCTAAGAAAAGGTAATTCTGATAGAGTATAGTTTTAGAGGGTCTCCTTATCTTCTATGGCCCCACCATAATATTTTGTATGGGTAGTAACTCAAAGAAAGGAAAAATTCACTGTAAGAGATTGTGGAATTTAATCCGATTACACTTTTAATCTTTGAAATACTATGAATAATTAGAGTTCACTGCACTCTCTATGATATTTTTATTTCACTCTTAAATTATTAACTTTGTTGTAATGTTTTTAAACATCTCCTAAATTATATTATTGGTAGATACTTCCTTCTACGGCCCCACCATAACTTTCTCTCTTAATCTTTTATGGCCCCACCATAACTTTCTCTCTCAATCTTCTATGGCCCCACCATAACTTTCTCTCTCAATCTTCTATGGCCCCACCATAACTTTCTCTCTTAATCTTCTATGGCCCCACCATAACTTTCTCTCTCAATCTTCTATGGCCCCACCATAACTTTCTCTCTCAATCTTCTATGGCCCCATCATAACTTTCTCTCTCAATCTTCTATGGCACCACCATAACTTTCTCTCTTAATCTTCTATGGCCCACCATAACTTTCTCTCGTTTTCTCCAGACATTTCCATGCAGGCAAACAGTCAGTTGGACTTTAGAGAGCTGCCGGAGTTGGAAAGTGACTCTGGGCAATGGGTTGACGTCTTTCCTGACAGAGGAGAAGATGACGTTACTCTTGACCCTGAAAAACCAATTAGCATCGAAGAGGAGGATTTTAGAGACGGAGAAGATGGAGATGGAGAAGATGGAGATGAAGAATTTAGAGATGGTGAAGATGATGATTCAGTAAATGGTTCTCAGAGTTTATCCCGAAGAATGAGATCTACCTGTACACTCCCTTCTCTCTCGAACGCTAACTCTACATCTTACTACGACCGGACCTCTGCCACTGTGGCAATCACCATCTCCACCAACGTAGCTTGCACAGGCATTTGCTGTGAAGGTAAACCACTTACTCAAGGTTTTGATTTTTTTTTAAAGCAATTAGGGTAAGCTATGTATGTAGGAAGAAATTATATAATAATTTAACTAATTGATATCCATGATACCTGCAGCTAAATTATAAATAAAAATGCATGATTGAAAATGTGGAACTGTCAGATGATTGCTAACTGTGACTTAATTCGGGTATTTATCTTATAAGTAATTCCACCTTTACTAAAAACATTACCTTCTCCAGTGAAGGTAATGATGCTGAAACACATGAAGGCTGAAACAGAGAAGGAATGCTCAGCTCTAGAAAAGAAGAGATCAGCCTACAACAACCTACTGCAAGTGACAAAAACCACTGTTCTCCTATTAGTGAGTTACAACGGTTTTTTTTATTTATTTATCTTCTCTAGAAAAACTGATCGTGAAGTAGAAGAGTCGGGTTAGTCTCTCCATTTATCAAAATTTATTGAACATCTGGGTAAACTTCTAGTTAATATCAACCCTGACGCAACTTATAAAAACCTGGTGAATGTCACGATTCCTAGTTAACAGCAACACATGGAAAACTGATGTTAAAAAGGAACCGTGCAATTATATATTCAATCTATAAATTAAATCAGTAATTATATGCATCCATTCTGTATTCTGACTACAGCACACTCTCATGCACCAAGGTTCATAGACTACATATCATTCCAAATTTTAGTCATAAAATTTACCTCTTCATATTGAAATTGATTTTGTTGTACAGTGTGTTTTTTTCTTTTTGCAAGATTTTGAGCCCCCACTAGGAATATTTGGAATAAGAATTTAGAGGAAACAAATATATTTTCTTGGAGGTAGGGCTTGTTCATTTCATGTAATGCAAACTTATTTGAAGTTCATTGAAAACACTTCGAAAGGCTATCTACAAAAGTTTTGAAAATGGTCGCCAGAATCCTGTAGTCAAAGTCTTGCGCACTTCAAGACGCTCTTCGTCACCCTCTCAATTATTACTGTGTCATAATTTGCAGATGAGAATCCACATGATATTGTCGAATGAAACTATTGAAATGACAAAAAGTAATGATATTTGTTGCGATTGTGAACGTAAAATTTAATTGACCAAGCATTCATCGCTGACGACGGCCCTTGTGACTCTTTTAATGGTTCCTATAACATGACTTTGCTGAAAGACAAAGTGGGGCAAACATTTTTGAGCCACTGCAACATGACGCAAACCCTTTTTGATCCAAGATTGTGCTCCATCTCATTGTACAAGAGTGGCTAAGCAGTTCTTGAAGAAAAATTTAAAGGACGAGTTACCAGAAGAGACACTGAGATCTTCTGGCCAGCACTCAGTAAGAACTCAATCCTCTTGATTTCCATTTTTGGGCTACAAGACAAAATATTTTATAATCGGAAAAACTTCAATCCATTCATGATATGATAGAATTTAGTGTGTGAAGCTGTTTGGTGCAAATTATGACGCAGTAACAATTAAGAAGGTGACGAAGACTCGAAGAGCGTCTTGAAGCGCGCAAGACTTTGACTACAGGATTCTGGCGACCATTTTCAACACATTTTGTAGATAGCCTTCAGAAGTATTTTGAATGAGTTTCAAATAAGTTTGTATCACATGAAATGTAAGTACCAAGTCTTATCTTCAAGAAAATATATTTTTTTCCTCTAAATCTTATTTCAAATATTCCTAGTGGGGGCTCAAAGTCTTGCAAAAAGAAAAAAACACACTGTAAGTCTATTCTGACATTGAATCATCTGGAGAATGAATCTTCTATTGCTCCACCATAACTTACCCCTCTTAATCTTCTATGGACCCACCATAACTTACTACTCTTAATCTTCTATTGCTCTAGCATAACTTACTCCTCTTAATCTTCTTCGGCATCATATTTTACCACTCTTAATCTTCTATGGGCCCACCATAATTTACCCCCTCTTAATCTTCTAAGTGCCCACCATAACATGAGTAGCTACACAAAAAAAAAGATATCTTTGATAAGATCCTAACATATTCACAAAGGTTAAATCTTAATTAAGATCTTAATCTCCAAATGCCCCCACCATAATTTTTAACCTGGGTACTTTGTCTCCCCCAGAACACTCCCTTCCATTCCACCCCCCTAAGGCGGGGTTGTTACACGGCTCAGTTGTGGAGGACTAAAAATGACCAGTTGATGAACCCCTTCCTGTGGGCCGATCCCCTGGTGGATATCCCTGATCTCAACCGGTGGAACACAACTTTCTCTCTACGAGCAAAACCCGAATTGTGAGTAGAAGTTACCTAGCTACAAAGATATTATACTACAACAAGATACACTACTGTCGTAAATTTCTGTTTTAAAAAGCGCCACCTGGATTTGAAAGCGGGAACTAGAGAAGCAACAACATTATTTAGCTGTATCTATTCTACCGACGTGAAGCTTAATTTTCCGGTAAAATAATCTTCATTAATGAATGAAATAAAAGTTAAAATATTATTAAACTAACCAAATGTTGTTGTTTCTTTAATTCCCGCTTTCAAATCCAGGTGGCGCTTTATAAAACAGAAATTGTCGAGAGTAGTGAATCTTGTTGTAATAAAATATCTTTGGTAGATACATTACAAAAATTTTTTACAGACAATATTTTTCCATTCAAAACAAGAATTTCCATTACCAATTATCGGTTGCTTCTATATTATCGATCATTTAAAGAAATTTATGTCCCCTTTAAAATGATATAATTTGCGATGTTTTTTTTACGATATTTTTCCTTTTAAACTCACGAGTGTACCCTTTCATAGTTCACATGTTTAAGCTTCCTTATGTAGAACACATGTGTACGCTTACATTGGGTCACCACTTTTGTGATATATTTTTAATGGAAAAAAAAAGAATATATATTTTGCCTTATTAATGTTTAATATGCATTATTTACCTATGTATTACAAGATTATCTTAAAAATCGTTTGTAGCTACACTCTCAAAATGACTGAATTAAGAAAAATATATATAATAATTTTATTATCTCGCTTTATTTCATTAGTATCCATGATACATACCTTTTACTTTCAGGTATCATGGATACCAATTAAAAAAATGATTATAATTGTCATTATACTTTATTCAATTGAAGATGTGTATCTTTATAAATGACTTATTCATTCTATAACATTTATTTATATCATTAAATATGCTGTAATTCTCTAACAATTATTTATTTTCCCCCAGGGGAGAAGTGGTGGTACGGTGGCATGAACCCCCCGCCCCCTACAACTTCACCCACTACTCCCTCCAGTTGTGGTACCAGACTTCCCCCACCCTAACCTGTGTGGGACTGGGGGGAAGCAACAATGATGAACCGAGGGTGCGGCCCACCCCCAGTAAACCCTTAAATAAGGTAAACCCCTAAATAAGGTAAACCCCTAAATAAGGTAAACCCCTAAATAAGGTAAACCCCTAAATAAGGTAAACCCTTAAATAAGGTAAACCCCTAAATAAGGTAAACCCCTAAATAAGGTAAACCCCTAAATAAGGTAAACCCCTAAATAAGGTAAAGCCCCTTAATAAGGTGGGCAAGACCCAGTTCCCAGGAAGATATTTTGGTGGTGTGATAGAAGATTAAGTCTGGTACTTATTATTCTTCCCTCATTATCTCTGATAAAAATGCAAAGAAAGAGATATAGATATTATGCTTTAATTGCCTTATTCTTATTTATGATAGTTTAATATCCATACTATGTTTCACCGGTGGATATATGAAAGATATTAATTTTTTTTTAAGTTGATACTTTTTAGAGCATGAGAAATGTAATAAAATTTTGATATATCGTCTGAAAATAAAGGGTAAGTTCTGGGTTATCGGACAGTTCCACATTTTCGATCATATAAAATAATGTATATAATAGTTATAAATTAACTGTACATTCAAATCGGTATCCATTATACCTGCTGGTATCAAGGATACTAAGAAGATTGTCATTTATAGTTTATATAATTATATATTTTTTCTTATATGATCTATAATGTGGAACTGTCCGATAACTGGGAACTTACCCTATTTCATGTGTAAAAATTTCACTATAGAGTCCTCTATAGTGAAATATTTTTCAGTCTGCCAGGCAATTCATGGCAGACTGAAGGAAATTTGTTCACTATATAGGAGTTCTACTGCAGTAAATAACCTGGTAATTTAATAAGTTGTTCACGTTACCACAGACAGAAGGGTTGTTTGACTCCCTTTTACCGGGCTACTACTGCGCTAGGGTTACGCCCATTGATGACCGATGTGTGGACGGATGCGCCGTTAGAGCCTCGCACACTATCTACCTGAGTCGTGAGTGAAAAAATAAACTATGTTATTTAAAAAAGGGCTTACTAATGTATTTTCATAATAAAAACTCCTGCAATAAAATTTAAATTTCATGAGTCGAATTTTCCATGGAACTTGCAGTGTATTAGGTTTTAATTCTTTAGGAACCCAAAATAAAGAGCATTTTTTAGTGTAGCTATAGTTATGTATGTTCCTACTGAAAAAGTGTTTAAAAATGATGATGAAAAAAAACAGGATAATTAATAATAAGTGAACATTTTTTCGTTTTCTATTTTATGCAAAATAATATCCGCATAATTAATTTTTAAAATATGATTTTCAGTGCAGGGAAGTTACGAATTATCGGTCAGTTTCACAACCTCGGTCATATAAGAAAAGACGATATAATAATAATTGTATAATAATTTTATTTGTATAAAATTGAATTCAAAATTACAGTTTTAATTGAAAATAAAATAAACATTTTAATATCGTTTTTTCTTTTATGACCGTAGATGTGAAACCGACCGATAATTCGTAACTTTCTCTATATCTACATCGATAAAAAAATATTGATTGCAATTTTTTTTAGAAAATAAAAAATGAGTACATTATGGTAATTCATTTTTTACAAAAATTATGTACTTTCTTTCAGCTCCAAGTGTCCCCTCCAACGACAGCTCCACCTCCAAACCCAGCCCCTCCACCTTCTCCTGGGAGATCATGATAGTCATCATCTTTATCTCCGTGGCTGTGTGTGGAGTAGTACTCTGTTCAATAGTGTACATGGTGAAGGAGAAGATAATAAACAGGAACAAGGAGAGCAGTGATAACGGCAAAAATACTATGCCTGGAAAAGGTAAGTTTGCCTGGTAAAGAATAGTTTACCTGGTAATGAATACTTTGCTGGTAAAGAATAGTTTGCCTGGTAAAGAATACTTTGCCTGGTAAAGAATACTTTACCTGGTAAAGAATACTTTACCTGGTAAAGAATACTTTGCCTGGTAAAGAATACTTTGCCTGGTAAAGAATACTTTGCCTGGTAAAGAATAGTTTGCCTGGTAAAGAATAGTTTGCCTGGTAAAGAATACTTTTCCTGGTAAAGAATACTAATATCGTAAGCATATTGTCACAACCCTTCTAATAATAACCCCCCTCCCCAGCCCCCCTTTTGACGCAGTGTACCGGTAAAAAGGCCTCCATCTTGTTAGTGTACACCTGCCTTAGGGACACTAACGGTGTACTCAAGAGAAGAGTCAGGAACTTGAAGAAACTCCTGAGTCAGCATCTCAATGTGAGTAGAGAGTGTTTTTTGTCATTATTTTTATTATTTCTTATTGATATTATTATCATTTTTTGGGGAAATTTATTCAGCTTAAATATTTTTTTTTAATCTACACTTTTTGTATTATTATTGTGTATTGTTTATTTTTTCATTAATTTACCCAAAATTTCTCTAATCTGAATTCCCCGACAATATGGGCAACTAAACTGTGTTCTTTTCACAGGTTTATGATTACCTTGATTTGAGTTCCATGGAGGCGAACCAAAGGGAATTATTGCTGCAGAATCCTGCCAGTTGGTTGCAGACTCTACTGCTGAAAACAGACACAAAGGTGAGTCATAGAGTCACGAAGAAGGTGATAAAAAAATAAATAAACTACAATAAGATACACTACTCTCGCAAATGTCTGTTTAAAAACGTCTTTGTGCTGCCATCTTGGTTTCATAGCGGTGAATAAAATTGAAATAAAGTATGGACAATGGAAGTTTGTTGTGTGCGTGACGTCATGACAGCAACACTCTAAAATCATATTTAAGAAAATTTAAGAGCGTGAAATTATAAAAACTGTTTATTTATTTCCATTATGATAAACAGTGATGGATTCATTTAAGTCATTCACGTTGCTTAACTCCTTATTTTCTATTTATGTGTGTTGCCTAGATTACCTCACGGTCACAAATCACTCGATTTATAGCAACAGCTAACAAAGCTGTTGCTACACGAAATATTGACCAGCAATGGCGTTACTCTTTAGCACCTACCTTCTAGTAGGAATACATATTATTTACTAAAGTGAAAATTGAGTGATTTGTCACCGTGACGTAAGCCATGCAGCAGATTTAAAGAGAAAATTTGGGGTTTCACAGCTTAAATTACTGAAGAAATCGATAACTGTTTTTTACCGTGTCTGGACAATTCGTCACGGGGACAATTCGTCGCAGACAATTTGTCGTGAAGAATTCGTCGTGAACAATTCGTCGCGTACAGTTATCTATATATTTTCTATATTCGTATTTATAAATTTTTATCTCAAATTCAAAACGATTTTATACCATTTTTTATTTCTTCAAATCACATTCAGAGATTTTGAGTTGGTTTGATCTGATGCTTTAAGTCTTGATATTGTTTTATAATTTAATTGTTTTTATTTATTTCAAATGTTCAATAATTTATTTCGAAATGTGGAATAATTAATTTCAAAATAATGGAAGATTACTTATTCATCAGAAAAATCTTTTGTATTGTAGATATAAAGTTTTGTACATATTGTATCATTTGGTAATTTGAAGGAGAAATGGAAAATATGGAGAATAATTGACGAAATTAAATATGAAACAAATTAATAATATGAAGTATGACGAAAGGGAAAATTTGGCGACGAATTGTCCTAGCACTGTTTTTTACTGCACCAATTAATAAACATTTTTTACAATTTTAACTTCTTCAATTGTCTTAAAAATTATTTTAGAGTGTTGCTGTTATGACGTCACGAACACAACATAGTTCCATTGTCCTTACTATATTTCATTTCTATTTAATGCTATGAAACCAAGATGGCAGGCAGCAAAGAGACCTTTTGAGCCAGAAATTAGCGAGAGTAGTACGTGTATCTTACTGTAGGTAGATAATATCTTTGGTGATGGGATGAGACATGAAGATTTTGATTTAATTATTAAAAATACTTTAATGTTTGAAATACAATCCACTTATAAATACCCCCTCCCCCAGTTGTTGCTGATGATGACCCCTTCCTCCACCGATTGGATGTCCTGTGTGGAGGGAGTGGCCACTTCCCCCACTGGTTCAGAGTGTGTGACTGCCTTGGATAGGACTCTCTACCCCCACACCCTCAGGCTAGTGTCGCACAACTCTCTACTCATGGGCAACTACAGCAAAGTATTCGTGACGAGGTACGTGCAAATGATTTCTTTATTTTGTTAACTAACATGCGTAGGGTAAGCTAAGAATTATAGGTCTGTCTCACATGTTTTGTAATATGAAACAACTATATATTTTTCTTATTTTAATTGGTTCGTTAAAGAAGAAAACGTCTTAAATATAAAGTTTTCGGTCATTATTTTTTCCGTGATTTAGTTTCTTTTGCCTCAGGTTCGAAGAATGTTCTTCTGTTTGTACAACGGACAACATTTCACAGGGAAGAGTTTATGTACTGCCACTGCATCTGAACTCTCTTGTCAGTGCTCTTAGTGGGTAAGTAACTCTCTTGTTAGTGAGTAACTCTCTCTTGATGTTCTCAATTCATTACAATATATTTTTAGTCGGTAAAACCAAAGAAATTAAAATTAATTATTTCATATATCTTAATAGAAAAATGAATACCTTAACAAATATTTATTTTATGTAACAGTTCATAAAAATTATGTTACTTAAAATTCCCTAATACTTTAATTTTTACAGAGAATCATACGAGTCCGGTGATTTCTTCAGTGATTTTGAAATGCAAGAATTCGTAGAGGCGTGTCAGGAGAAAGATAACACGCTTACCAACTGCGTGTGATTCGTAGAGGTGTGTCAGGAGCAAGATAACGCGCTTACCAACTGCGTGTGATTCGTAGAGGTGTGTCAGGAGAAAGATAACACGCTTACCAACTGCGTGTGATTCGTAGAGGTGTGTCAGGAGCAAGATAACACGCTTACCAACTGCGTGTGATTCGTAGAGGTGTGTCAGGAGCAAGAGAACACGCTTACCAACTGCGTGTAATTCGTAGAGGTGTGTCAGGAGAAAGATAACACGCTTACCAACTGCGTGTAATTCGTAGAGGTGTGTCAGGAGAAAGATAACACGCTTACCAACTGCGTGTGATTCGTAGAGGTGTGTCAGGAGCAAGAGAACACGCTTACCAACTGCGTGTGATTCGTAGAGGCGTGTCAGGAGCAAGATAACACGCTTACCAACTGCGTGTGATTCGTAGAGGCGTGTCAGGAGCAAGAGAACACGCTTACCAACTGCGTGTGATTCGTAGAGGCGTGTCAGGAGCAAGATAACACGCTTACCAACTGCGTGTGAAATCAACCAAAAATGTACATTAGATGTCTTTTCTAAGCACTTTTTAATTGCAATTTATTTTATACATTGCCCAAATTTTTAATTGCAATTTATTTTATACATTGCCCAAATTTTTATTCTAATTTAGTAATCAAAATTGTACACTGAAAATGCCAATATAAAATTTACATATAGGTTTAGTTCTGAGTTATCGGACAGTTCCACATTTTGAATCATGAAAAAAACTTATGTAAAAGTTAAATAATAGTTATTATTTACTCCGTTTTTTAAATCTTTGATATCTCGGAGATTGCCCTGATGTCGCATCAAAAATATTATTTTAAATGTTAACCATAAGAGTCGTTTGATGTACGAGGTGTTTGTGTTATGTAAATATTTCATTGTTGTCATTTTTTTTTAGGTTCCATAAATATTTTTTCATTCTATGGAGAAGGAGAAAGAAACTGGTGAAGTGAAAGAGGGCTTCTCAATAGTCCGAAACCCCCATTGGTTTGACATTTTTAGATGAAACCGTAATGTAGTTTGGTGTATCCGCTAGTTTGTTGTTCTGCACACTTCATGATTGTTGCTTTCATATCAGAAAAAATAAACTGCCAAAGTGTCGGATTAATAGGGTGTCGGACCAATGGGGGGTGTCGAACTGAAATAAAATAGTCTCTGTTTGGGTGATAGGCCTATGACGTCACTAAAACCACTCTTATCACAGCAAAATAGAGGCAAACGTCTGAAGTCTCTCCACTATCTTCTGGTTCAAAAAATGTAAAATTAATTAGAAAAAAACCGAGAATGCCATTTACCAACAAGAGTTATCTTTTTATGGACTTTAAGCACCATATTAAACTTTTATTTATAATATTATCATGTCATTCTGGCGTATAATATATTACATGCATTTTTTAACAGTTAAACACTGAAAAATACTGTAGCTTAGTGATCTTTTTTATTTCTCCCATTAATTTTTTTTGGCTATTTTTTAACCAGGTGACGTCATGAATTTTGCGCTCTATGACTGTTATTTTTATTGGTTATTGTTAATTATGGTATACTGAAGAGGAGCAACATCGTGAAAAATTAACGTCATTTTAGTGGCGGTGATTATTATCAAAAATGTTAAATTAAATTCTACTTCTAAAATAAAATTATGGACATGTTTGAACTTGATAGAGACATGTTTAAAGTTATTTAAACATGTTTTAAAGTTATGTAAACATGTTTAAAAATTATTTAAACATGTTTTAAAGTTATTTAAACATGCTTAAAGTTGTTTAAACATGTTTAAAGTTGTTTAAACATGTTTAAAAATGTTTAAACATGTTTAAAAATTATTTAAACATGTTTTAAAGTTATGTAAACATGTTTAAAAATTATTTAAACATGTTTTAAAGTTATTTAAACATGCTTAAAGTTGTTTAAACATGTTTAAAGTTGTTTAAACATGTTTAAAAATGTTTAAACATGTTTAAAAATGTTTAAACATGTTTTAAAGTTATTTAAACATGCTTAAAGTTGTTTAAACATGTTTAAATAATTTTTAAAAATGTTTAAACATGCTTAAAGTTGTTTAAACATGTTTAAAGTTGTTTAAACATATTTAAAAATGTTTAAACATATTTGAATTTGTTTACATGTTTAAAGTTGTTTAAACATGTTTGAATTTTTTTAAACATATGTACATATTATAGCATGTTTGTTCTGCTGTACGTAACATGTGTACATATTACTGTTGATAATTGAAGACAGTAGTCGCTGTGATAATCGAGTATACGTAATTTAGTGTGCTATCGACACTAGGCCTACCAGACAGTCAAATTGACTGTTTTTACTTCTCAAACATTTGTATCTCATAAATTATCATTGGTAGATACTTAAATTTATAATATAAGGAGACTTTATTCATTATTTTAATTGGTATCCATGATACCTGCAGGTATCATGGATACTAATTAAAAATTATTCAACTATCTAACAATGATTATTTATGAGATACAAATGTTTGAGACGTAAAAACAGTCAATTTGACTGTCTGGTAGGTTTAGTGTTGATAGTTAGAGATATAGTTTCCATTCTTCGTACGAATAACATAGGCTGAGTAGTTATTAACTGGAGTGGTAGAGATTGTAAATAGGGTAAGTTACGAGTTATAGAACGGTTACACATTTTCGATCATATAAGAAAAATCATATATTATAATTATTGTATATATTTTTCTTATGTGATCGTAAATGTGGAAGAGTCCGATAACTTGGAACTTAGCCTACTTTCATTCATAGGAATCGGTAGTTTGTTTTTAGTTGAAAAGTTTTTTGAGTGTTGAAACTATGCACTAATTTTGTAGTTAAATTTTAACCACATGTTATTTATTTCCTTTTTTCGGTAAATTATCTAATATACATATTGTAATTAATGAAACTAATTAAACTTACCTGACTGTACAAATTCATTTGTATATACTTTGAATTTATTAAAGTTTTATTATATCAACCATGACTTTTATTGAATAACTTTGGTAATTCAAAATTTTACTGGTAGGGTAGGTTCTGAATTATCGGTCAGTTCCACATCTTCGGACATATGAGAAAAAACGATATAATGATAATTATTTCACTTGGATTGGTTGAGTAAAAACAACCAACCTGGGTTGGTTGAATTGGAACTGAGGTTGACCGGGGATATGGAACTGACCGATAATTCAGAACTTGCCCTAATGTATGAAAATTAGAAATTTTATACATTAATATTTTTTTTAATAGAAAACTATCTCTGATTAAAAAAATTAATGAAATTTAAAAAATGATTTCATTTTTTATTAAAATAATTTAATAAAAAAAATCTTATTAAATAAGGGATCATAATAATTAGACTGATATTACTAAATATTTTACTTCTTCTCCCCCTATAACAAAAATAACAAACTAATTTTCTTAGTTTCTCTTGTAGACCCTCTTACATTCAGTTTCAGCAACTTTGGAGATCTGGAAAAAGGGATAAATATTAATTACCATTTAATGTACTGAATAAAGGGATAATTATTAATTACCATTTTAATGTACTGAATTAAAAGTCAAAACTGTATGTTTTTAAATTAATAATATTAGTGTGACCCGTAGCCATGACCACTAATTATTAGTTTTCCTCTATAATTATCAAAGGCTGTCTACAAAATTATCAAATTATGAAGTAAAATTCTCGTAATCTTCAAAAATAATAGAATAGGATATTCCTCTTTTTACCATGTTATTTTACCCCATTTCTTATCCTGCTATTTACCTCTTTTTCCCATATCTTACCATCCTATTTACCCCATTTTTTCCCTTCTTTCCCATAGCCATTTTCCCCATATCTTACCATGGTCATGCCAGCATCGGTGAAGGTTCTGACGTAGGTGGTGTCTGGGCCTTTCTCTGCCTTCTGCAGTTGGCTCAGGACGCTGCCTTCAAGGGAGAAGGTGCTCTGCAAAAGAAGGCACAGTTCAAATATACGAAAGAAGGCACAGTTAAAATAGGCATAAAAAATATTGAAATTAAAAAGAACATTAAAAATGTCAGGAAACAAAACAATTTTTGTCAACTAATAAAAACTGAAATTGGATACAATATTTTCATAGCCTATTACTTGGAGAGAAATAATGCCCAAACTGTATTATCCGATAAGCCTTATCGCTACTTCTTATGATAGCACAATAAAGAATTATAATTATATAGTAATTAGTATCTGCTTATCAGAGGCAAAGAAGATAAGACTGTAACTTAGGGAGATAACACAGTGTCCCATGAAGATAACGATAAGGAGGAAAAATCCCTCCTAATTCTCTAGTTACAGTCAGCAGTTTTGATAATTAAAAATAGTGAACAAGAAATGATAGGCATTTATATTTGTTTGCTGGATATTGGTATTTATTTATGTCATTGCATTAAGTTAACTGAAACATATTAAAATACTCATTGTAAAATAAATTTCCCGAAAAATACTCATTGTAAAACAAATTTCCCGAAAAATAATCATTCAAAAAACAATTTTTTCCAAAACATACTCATTCAAAAACAAATTTCCCGAAAAATAGTGTAAGCTTCGATTTAACATCTAAAATGTGCCTTGAAGATGACTTCTCAATTCAATATTATGACATCAGTCAGATGACTTCTCAATTCAATATTATGACATCAGTAAGATGACTTCTGTATTTACTATTACGTAGTCATCCTCACCTTGGCTTGTCTGCCGTCAAGGGTGGTCTCGGCAACGGGTTCTCCAAGCTTGAACTTCAGTTCGGTGGTCTTGAAGGTTGTCTCAGTCTTGAGAGTGTATTCGCCAGCAGCTTCGGAGATGGTGACTGTGGGGGTGGCTGAAGCTCCCATCTTGCGCATGACCATTCCGACACCTGAAATCAAGGAGATTGTTAGTGTTTGATGATTCCAAGAGCTGAGAATATGTCAGAACATTCAGATGGTGATTTTGAAAT
>CANNZV010004417.1:0-41444 GCA_947561585.1 Caprella mutica | reverse complement strand
CAGAGAAAAGAGTCACTGTGATGATGTACTATCAGAGAAAAGAGTCACTGTGATGATGTACTATCAGAGAAAAGAGTCACTGTGATGATGTACTATCAGAGAAAAGAGTCACTGTGATGATGTACTATCAGAGAAAAGAGTCACTGTGATGATGTACTATCAGAGAAAAGAGTCACTGTGATGATGTACTATCAGAGAAAAGAGTCACTGTGATGATGTACTATCAGAGAAAAGAGTCACTGTGATGATGTACTATCAGAGAAAAGAGTCACTGTGATGATGTACTAGAGAAAAGAGTCACTGTGATGATGTACTATCAGAGAAAAGAGTCACTGTGATGATGTACTATCAGAGAAAAGAGTCACTGTGATGATGTACTATCAGAGAAAAGAGTCACTGTGATGATGTACTATCAGAGAAAAGAGTCACTGTGATGATGTACTATCAGAGAAAAGAGTCACTGTGATGATGTACTATCATAGAAAAGAGTCACTGTGGTGATGTACTATCAGAGAAAAGTCACTGTGATGATGTACTATCAGAGAAAAGTCACTGTGGTGATGTACTATCATAGAAAAGAGTCACTGTGATGATGTACTATCAGAGAAAAGAGTCACTGTGATGATGTACTATCAGAGAAAAGAGTCACTATGATGATGTACTATCAGAGAAAAGAGTACCTGTGATGATGTACTATCAGAGAAAAGAGTCACTGTGATGATGTACTATCAGAGAAAAGAGTCACTGTGATGATGTACTATCAGAGAAAAGAGTCACTGTGATGATGTACTATCATAGAAAAGAGTCACTGTGATGATGTACTATCAGAGAAAAGAGTCACTGTGATGATGTACTATCAGAGAAAAGTCACTGTGATGATATACTATCATAGAAAAGAGTCACTGTGATGATGTACTATCAGAGAAAAGAGTCACTGTGATGATGTACTATCAGAGAAAAGAGTCACTATGATGATGTACTATCAGAGAAAAGAGTCACTGTGATGATATACTATCAGAGAAAAGAGTCACTGTGATGATGTACTATCAGAGAAAAGAGTCACTATGATGATGTACTATCAGAGAAAAGAGTCACTGTGATGATGTACTATCAGAGAAAAGAGTCACTATGATGATGTACTATCAGAGAAAAGAGTCACTGTGATGATATACTATCAGAGAAAAGAGTCACTGTGATGATGTACTATCAGAGAAAAGAGTCACTGTGATGATGTACTATCAGAGAAAAGAGTCATGTGATGATGTACTATCAGAGAAAAGAGTCACTGTGATGATGTACTATCAGGGAAAAGAGTCACTGTGATGATATACTATCAGAGAAAAGAGTCACTGTGATGATGTACTATCAGAGAAAAGTCACTGTGATGATGTACTATCAGAGAAAAGTCACTGTGATGATGTACTATCAGAGAAAAGTCACTGTGATGATGTACTATCATAGAAAAGAGTCACTGTGATGATGTACTATCAGAGAAAAGAGTCACTGTGATGATGTACTATCAGAGAAAAGAGTCACTATGATGATGTACTATCAGAGAAAAGAGTACCTGTGATGATGTACTATCAGAGAAAAGAGTCACTGTGATGATGTACTATCAGAGAAAAGAGTCACTGTGATGATGTACTATCAGAGAAAAGAGTCACTGTGATGATGTACTATCATAGAAAAGAGTCACTGTGGTGATGTACTATCAGAGAAAAGTCACTGTGATGATGTACTATCAGAGAAAAGAGTCACTATGATGATGTACTATCAGAGAAAAGAGTACTTGTGATGATGAACTATCAGAGAAAAGAGTCACTGTGATGATGTACTATCAGAGAAAAGAGTCACTGTGATGATGTACTATCAGAGAAAAGAGTCACTGTGATGATGTACTATCATAGAAAAGAGTCACTGTGGTGATGTACTATCAGAGAAAAGTCACTGTGATGATGTACTATCAGAGAAAAGTCACTGTGATGATGTACTATCATAGAAAAGAGTCACTGTGATGATGTTCTATCAGAGAAAAGAGTCACTGTGATGATGTACTATCAGAGAAAAGAGTCACTATGATGATGTACTATCAGAGAAAAGAGTACCTGTGATGATGTACTATCAGAGAAAAGAGTCACTGTGATGATGTACTATCAGAGAAAAGAGTCACTGTGATGATGTACTATCAGAGAAAAGAGTCACTGTGATGATGTACTATCATAGAAAAGAGTCACTGTGATGATGTACTATCAGAGAAAAGAGTCACTGTGATGATGTACTATCAGAGAAAAGTCACTGTGATGATATACTATCATAGAAAAGAGTCACTGTGATGATGTACTATCAGAGAAAAGAGTACCTGTGATGATGTACTATCAGAGAAAAGAGTCACTGTGATGATGTACTATCAGAGAAAAGAGTCACTGCGATGATGTACTATCAGAGAAAAGAGTCACTGTGATGATGTACTATCATAGAAAAGAGTCACTGTGGTGATGTACTATCAGAGAAAAGAGTCACTGTGATGATGTACTATCAGAGAAAAGTCACTGTGATGATATACTATCATAGAAAAGAGTCACTGTGATGATGTACTATCAGAGAAAAGTCTCTGTGATGATTTACTATCAGAGAAAAGAGTCACTGTGATGATGTACTATCAGAGAAAAGAGTCGCTGTCAAATCTTAAAAATCAGCTGGAATATAAAACCTAATTATTTCATAATAAATATCAATGCGTACACAAATCAAATAACAGATTTTCTTCGGGACTGCCTGGAATAAACCATATTTATTTAAATTTTGAAAGATTCACGTTAGCTTTAGGTACTCTTTGATAATTAATATGAATTTTTAAATATAATTAACATTTTGCCTGAAGTAGAAATATGCTTCTCTTTCTACGTATTTTTTTTACAAAAAATGAAGCATTATTATGTGACCACAATTATTTATCCCCCTTATAGCTTATACACCCCCCCCCCTATATCCCCTATGGCATTGTGTCATGTTTTCAGACATTAAAACACTTAAAGAAATCATTTTCGAACAAGATTATCGCAAGTTTTGACAGTTTTCACTCAAATCATCAAAACTATGCAGAATTCTGTGATCTGCTGTACAAGAATCTGCATATCTTGTATTATTTCTATTGTACATATGCGATGAAAATAGGTAACATATTTTCTGAGATATCTAAATCTCTTTTATGTAAAATCAAGAGAATATCTGTTCTTTAATAACATATGATTTAGAGAATAAGAGCGAAGAATAAGTTAATGGCAGTGGAAATGTTAATACAACTCGACAGTTAGGTTAGAAGTCGTAAATTCAAGGGTCTTACCTCCCAATCATCTTCAGCCTATTGACTCCATGATTAAGATGGATGGACTGGAAATAAATCGATACGCCTTGCTAAATAGACAGCTATAAACGATTTAACTTTTTTCAATACTTCCAGCGGTTTTGGCCTATGAGAAAAGAGTGTTAAACTGTGCTGTGAAATGATGATGTACAGTTTAATAGTTACTTAGCCTTTATTAATGGAGTACTGCCGTGATCTTCGTGTGATATATTTCTGTAATTTAACTGTAACCACTCCAACTAACTACCGTGGATAAACCATACATGTTTTTACTAAAAACCGTTTGTACATCAAAGTAAAAGTGAAGAATTTGATTTGTGGATAAGATACTTATACGTAAGGATCTAAATTTCCAAAGGTACTAGTTTTAATAGTTTGATATTGATAATAGAGAGTGTGTTTTACAGAGTTGTATCGCCTTTCACTGAAGCTTTGCACGCAAAACATAGAGCGAGAAAATACACTGATTTCATTGGCCGATAGCCTTATGCGTTACGATGCGTCTAGACACGACGCAGATCAAAATGTTTAATGGTGCCGCAGTGCGGGGCAATAGACAGGGTGTTAACAGCTTGTTGAGCAGCATGCACGAGAACATTATCTGTTTATTGATAGATGCATAGAGAGGGTTCTCTAATTTCGCATTCAATCCTTTTTACTGGCTTTAAATGCAGAGATTTTGAAGTGTAGAACATTACTCGTGAGGATTTTCTGTCTTGTATCTAAGATGTGCAAAGAATGCCAAAGGTGAAAAAATATTGCTATTTATGTAGTAAATTAGCAGTTAAGATTCAAACGGAAATGTCAAAACAAAAAAGCACGAGAATCAAATCATTTTGAGTGAATCGGAGAAACTTTCAACCCATTACTGCCTCATGCGTACCATATTAGATAACAATTAGTGAGAAATAAATATAATTTGAACTGAGAAATGAATATAATTTGAACTGAGAAATAAATATAATTTGAACTGAGGAATTTATTTAATTTGAACTGAGAAATAAATATAATTTGAACTGAGAAATAAATATAATTTGAACTGAGAAATGAATATAATTTGAACTGATAAATAAATATAATTTGAACTGAGAAATAAATTTAATTTGAACTGAGAAATAAATATAATTTGAACTGAGAAATAAATTTAATTTGAACTGAGAAATAAATATAATTTGAACTGAGAAATAAATTTAATTTGAACTGAGAAATAAATATAATTTGAACTGAGAAATAAATATAATTTGAACTGAGAAATAAATATAATTTGAACTGAGAAATAAATATAATTTGAATTGAGAAATTTAATTGGAAATTCAAATGATCGGAATATAAAGGTCTTTCCTACACGTTCGCACATAATTTGTTCGGATAACTACTCATTATTGAAAGTGAAAAAAATAGTATAAAGCAAGAATTTTTACTGAAATACTTAAAAATATCTTGTAAATCAACTGACAATTGTTGTTAATCAGTTTAAAATTTATAAGTTACTTTTAATAAATCATGTTTATAACATTATAATAGATATAATGATGGCAGACCATTAATTAACTCATTCAATTTACACCTGACTTCTATATAGACGTACAATGAATACTTTAAATAAAATGAATTACTACAATGCTTATATTCCGTAGATATTACAAGTTAGGTCCTCTTAGTCAATTATACCAAGTACTTAATGGACAATTGAAACAATGAACAGTCTACCATTACACCAATGATATAATCGCCATAATATTATAGTATAAAGTACATAAATTAAGTATACGTAAATGACATAGGTTGTAAAGACTAAAACTATATACAGTAAAAATCAATTTCAATTTAATTCAAGTCCTCTTTTCACCTCGTATCAGAATAGGTATATTTACGTTACCTGCTGCGCCGTACATTCTCAGAAGTACATATTACAGGTGAAGAGAAGAGGATGGGTAGAAAAAACTATCTGAACCTGGGAAATTTCACAGTAAGCCAGGGTTTTAATTAACACGTTTTCTCATGCTGTACAGTGTACACACAGCTAGCGTGACATGCTGCAATGAAGAGAGTGAACATTTTGGGCAATTCATAAATCCATGGCTACCCGGATGGAGTGATGACTTTTCATGATGGGTATATTATAAGTATGTTACGCGTCATGTGCCGATTTGCAAAAAAACTCGAGAATGCATTGCGTGTTTTTAAACCACTTTAACCCCCTAATGCCGAGAGTGCGTTAAAACTGTCCTTTTATTTATTATTAAATCGAATACTAATATATGTGTATAATCCTCCAACCCCAAACCCTCTGCCAGGTCGTTAAGCAATCATGAAGTGTGCAGTGCAACAAACTAGTGGATATAAAAATTATATTACGGCCATTTATGTTAAGAGTTTCAAAATAATCTTCATTTATTTTATTATATATAAATATATGAAAATTTCTCTTAAAAAACCTCATCAAATATGACAATAAATTAATGACAATTACCTTGAACTCTCAATATAAATTGCCTTTATGTAGTTTGTTATTTACGCTAGTTTGTTGTACTGCACACTTTGTGAATCAAATATGACCTGGCATGAGAGCTCGGGAGAATGAACGCCCCCCGATACACAAATAATAATCTGCATTTAAAGAATAAAATGAAGGTATTGATACAAGCTGGGTACTACGGGGTTGCAGGGATTTAAAAACGCGCAGCGTTTTATTCAAGATTGTGCAAATGGCACGGAACACATAGATTGCAGTTAGTCTATTAATAGAAAAATGAACTTCAATCTTCATGTGATTATTTTACTTTTTGAATTCTTTATTAATCTTGTAGACCACTTAAAATAACAAAAGCTATGATTTTTGGAAAGTTGTCTATCCAGCAGTAAACTTCATACGATAATAAATACCTCATAGCAATGTTGTCACTTGACTAGGTACGGTAATTACACTGTTAAGGTTGCTAAACCTCATAGCAATGTTGTCACTTGACTTAGGTACTGTAATTACACTGTTAAGGTTGCTAAACGTCATAGCAATGTTGTCACTTGACTTAGGTACGGTAATTACACTATTAAGGTTGCTAAACGTCATAGCAATGTTGTCACTTGATTTAGGTACGGTAATTACACTGTTAAGGTTGCTAAACCTCATAGCAATGTTGTCACTTAATTTAGGTACGGTAATTACACTATTAAGGTTGTTAAACGTCATAGCAATGTTGTCACTTGACTTAGGTACGGTAATTATACTATTAAGGTTGCTAAACGTCATAGCAATGTTGTCACTTGACTTAGGTACTGTAATTACACTGTTAAGGTTGCTAAACCTCATAACAATGTTGTCACTTGATTTAGGTACGGTAATTACACTGTTAAAGTTGCTAAACGTCATAGCAATGTTGTCACTTGATTTAGGTACGGTAATTACACTATTAAGGTTGCTAAACGTCATAGCAATGTTGTCACTTGACTTAGGTACGGTAATTACACTATTAAGGTTGCTAAACGTCATAGCAATGTTGTCACTTGACTTGAGTACGGTAATTACACTATTAAGGTTGCTAAACGTCATAGCAATGTTGTCACTTGATTTTGGTACGGTAATTACACTATTAAGGTTGCTAAACGTCATAGCAATGTTGTCACTTGACTTAGGTACGGTAATTACACTATTAAGGTTGCTAAACGTCATAGCAATGTTGTCACTGGACTTAGGTACTGTAATTACACTGTTAAGGTTGCTAAACCTCATAGCAATGTTGTCACTTGATTTAGGTACGGTAATTACACTATTAAGGTTGCTAAACGTCATAGCAATGTTGTCACTTGACTTAGGTACGGTAATTACACTATTAAGGTTGCTAAACGTCATAGCAATGTTGTCACTTGACTTAGGTACTGTAATTACACTATTAAGGTTGCTAAACGTCATAGCAATGTTGTCACTTGACTTAGGTACGGTAATTACACTATTAAGGTTGCTAAACGTCATAGCAATGTTGTCACTTGACTTAGGTACGGTAATTACACTATTAAGGTTGCTTAACGTCATAGCAATGTTGTCACTTGACTTAGGTACTGTAATTACACTATTAAGGTTGCTAAACGTCATAGCAATGTTGTCACTTGACTTAGGTACGGTAATTACACTATTAAGGTTGCTAAACGTCATAGCAATGTTGTCACTTGACTTAGGTACGGTAATTACACTATTAAGGTTGCTAAACGTCATAGCAATGTTGTCACTTGACTTAGGTACGGTAATTACACTATTAAGGTTGCTAAACGTCATAGCAATGTTGTCACTTGATTTAGGTACGGTAATTACACTATTAAGGTTGCTAAACGTCATAGCAATGTTGTCACTTGACTTGAGTACGGTAATTACACTATTAAGGTTGCTAAACGTCATAGCAATGTTGTCACTTGATTTAGGTACGGTAATTACACTATTAAGGTTGCTAAACGTCATGGCAATGTTGTCACTTGATTTAGGTACTGTAATTACACTATTAAGGTTGCTAAACGTCATGGCAATGTTGTCACTTGATTTAGGTACTGTAATTACACTATTAAGGTTGCTAAACGTCATAGCAATGTTGTCACTTGACTTAGGTACTGTAATTACACTATTAAGGTTGCTAAACATCATAGCAATGTTGTCACTTGACTTAGGTACGGTAATTACACTGTTAAAGTTGCTAAACGTCATGGCAATGTTGTCACTTGACTTAGGTACTGTAATTACACTGTTAAGGTTGCTAAACATCATAGCAATGTTGTCACTTGACTTAGGTACGGTAATTACACTGTTAAAGTTTTTAACTTGTTCAGGTACACAGAAAGAAAGGATTCCAGGGTAAAATATGTGGATAGGGTCGTCACGATATTCAGGTAGGTAAAACAAACATCCATAATTTATTGACATCAGCGATATGGAGATGAGAAAGAAAAACTGAAAAAATATGAGTACGTTGTGGAAATTGTGTAATGGCATGTACCTAAATTCTTTTATTTTTTCTTCAATCTTCAAAATATACATACAAGTGACTCTTTTCTCTGATAGTACATCATCGCAGTGACTCTTTTCTCTGATAGTACACCATCACAGTGACTCTTTTCTCTGATAGTACATCATCACAGTGACTCTTTTCTCTGATAGTACATCATCACAGTGACTCTTTTCTATGAAAGTACATCATCACAGTTACTCTTTTCTATGATAGTACATCATCAAAGTGACTTTCCTCGACAGTACTCATTAAAGTAGTTATTTTTTCTACAATGACGCATGTACTCCCTATACTGTACGACTCTTGCTAATCATATGCAAGATAACATGCAATGTAAATATAGATATTACTCTCACATCACTGTCTTAGAGTTACCAAAAACAAAATTGGAAGCTCTAATAGGAAGATTGGTATAATTTACTATCATTTGGCTCTCTTATCTACTTAATCTACTTACTGAGTCTCTCCCATTATAACTATCTATCTACCATCTACTTGCTGACCAAACAGAATACCTTTCTATATCCAACTATGAATAAATGCGTGTAAATGGGAAAAAGAAAATTAATGAGAATGTGCGTTTCTTCAATTACAAGTTTACACCTGGATCATAAAATATAATTCAAAAATTA
Source organism: Caprella mutica (assembly GCA_947561585.1). Lineage (NCBI taxonomy): Eukaryota > Metazoa > Arthropoda > Malacostraca > Amphipoda > Caprellidae > Caprella > Caprella mutica. The sequence continues at coordinate 32,457 of CANNZV010004417.1, read as the reverse complement.
TTTAAAATAAAAACAGATTTTCCGAACCTAATTCTTTTTGGAATCGATTTCGTGACAGGTCTGATTAAAATTGCTTATATTGTAAGGTTCTGTTTTATGCAGGTTTATTATCAGGTATGATAATCAAATTGTTTTCGTCATCATAATAACTTCATATCTCTTATCATTTTCGCTATCAGTTTATTTTAAATTAAATTCTGTACCTAGCGCACGCACGTTTGGTTTTTTCCAATTTCCCCTTAAAAGCATTACTTGAATGTACATAGCAAATTACTTTTAGAGCCTACAGGTGGTCAGCCCTTAGACTCCAGTGCTAATTTTGAGTTGGGTGAGTGTAGGACTTGCTCAGTAGATAAGGCCTTTGTCTTACATCCTTCACTGTGTTCTCTAATCTACTCTGATCAATGTAAGCATGATAAGAATTCCTGTACAAAGCATTTCAAACTTACAGTCCCGGGAAAGTATTGCAGAAAAAAGGATAGTTAATTGTGAACGTGATAGAAAGTCAGATGAAGTGAAGATGGCAAACTGTAATTCTGCGCTTCACTGCGATAAAGGCTTCATAAACTTTAGTTCTTACATATCTGATATCTTCATTATTCACTGTGCAACATTAAAGAAAATATTACCCAATGATGTTCAGTTTTATGCATTTGCAATACCATGTACCTTCTCCGCCTGATGTCTTTATTGTCAGTACAAACAAGAAGAAACACCTGACTATTTAACCTTTTTCAGCATCTGTCTCATCAGATAGAAAATGTTACATCTGAGCATGCATATTCCACACCAATTTGCCCGAACATTTCTTCTGGGTTCATTTTAGAAAACACATACGCTCTAATAAGTTATGATAAGATGAATGCATAGTTAGCGGTGCTGTTCTTCTAAACCCCAAATTACAGACTCTTCAGTCTAAGTGTTGGATATGACGCCAAGGCAGTGAACAACCATCGCCCGCCTTTTGACATTTGCATAATTTGCGCTCTGGCTTATCACCCGCACCATCTTCCTCCGCCATCTTTGATCTACACGCTCTGTTCTTATCGTTATTTCTGTTTGTTTTCTTTGGTTTAGCCGCTTGGATAAATATCATTGCTACTTTGGCAGTCGCTTGGATATCTTGGAATACCATTGCTACTTTGGCAGTCGCTTGGATATCTCGGAATATCATTGCTACTTTGGCAGTCGCTTGGAATATCATTGCTACTTTGGCAGTCGCTTGGATATATTGAAATATCATTGGTACTTTGACAGTCGCTTGGCTATCTTGAAATATCATTGCTACTTTGGCAGTCGCATGGATATCTCGGAATATCATTGCTACTTTGGCAGTCGCTTGGATATATTGAAATATCATTGCTACTTTGACAGTCGCTTGGCTATCTTGAAATATCATTGCTACTTTGGCAGTCGCTTGGCTATCTTGAAATATCATTGCTACTTTGACAGTCGCTTGGCTATCTTGAAATATCATTGCTACTTTGGCAGTCGCTTGGCTATCTTGAAATATCATTGCTACTTTGAGCGTCGCTTGGTTATCTTGAAATATCATTGCTACTTTGACAGTCGCTTGGATATCTTGGAATATCATTGCTACTTTGGCAGTCGCTTGGATATCTTGGAATATCATTGCTACTTTGGCAGTCGCTTGGCTATCTTGAAATATCATTGCTACTTTGGCAGTCGCTTGGCTATCTTGAAATATCATTGGTACTTTGACAGTCGCTTGGATATCTTGGAATATCATTGCTACTTTGGCAGTCGCTTGGTTATCTTGAAATATCATTGGTACTTTGACAGTCGCTTGGATATCTTGAAATATCATTGCTACTTTGGCAGTCGCTTGGCTATCTTGAAATATCATTGCTACTTTGACAGTCGCTTGGATATCTTGAAATATCATTGCTACTTTGGCAGTCGCTTGGCTATCTTGAAATATCATTGCTACTTTGGCAGTCGCTTGGATATCTTGGAATATCATTGCTACTTTGGCAGTCGCTTGGATATCTTGAAATATCATTGCTACTTTGACCGTCGCTTGGTTATCTTGGAATATCATTGCTACTTTGACAGTCGCTTGGTTATCTTGAAATATCATTGCTACTTTGGCAGTCGCTTGGATATCTTGGAATATCATTGGTACTTTGACAGTCGCTTGGATATCTTGGAATATCATTGCTACTTTGACCGTCGCTTGGTTATCTTGGAATATCATTGCTACTTTGACAGTCGCTTGGTTATCTTGAAATATCATTGCTACTTTGGCAGTCGCTTGGCTATCTTGAAATATCATTGGTACTTTGACAGTCGCTTGGATATCTTGGAATATCATTGCTACTTTGACCGTCGCTTGGTTATCTTGGAATATCATTGCTACTTTGACAGTCGCTTGGCTATCTTGAAATATCATTGCTACTTTGGCAGTCGCTTGGCTATCTTGAAATATCATTGCTACTTTGACCGTCGCTTGGTTATCTTGGAATATCATTGCTACTTTGACAGTCGCTTGGTTATCTTGGAATATCATTGCTACTTTGACAGTCGCTTGGTTATCTTGAAATATCATTGCTACTTTGACAGTCGCTTGGTTATCTTGAAATATCATTGCTACATTGGCAGTCGCTTGGTTATCTTGAAATATCATTGCTACTTTGACAGTCGCTTGGTTATTATGAAATATCATTGCTACTTTGACAGTTTCGTGCAATGTCGCTATGATTGACTGTGTCATTAGGTTACCGAATTCTGTCTTTGACGTTCTCTATTGACAATATCGAGTAAATAGCTATGTAACCCAATTTACTAGTAGCTATGGGATGTTTTGCAAACTAGATAAGCACCCTATTATTTATATCATACAAAAAAGGTATGATTCTTCAAATAATTGACAACTGTCATACAAAACAGAACTCCATATTTAACTAATATCAAGATAAGAGGATGGCCTGTTTGTTGAAAATTTTCACTGTGACCCTCTAAGCTGTATCGAAGAATTAATTGATTTCAGCTATAAATTTATTTTTAAAATGGTATAAAAGTTACAACTGCTCCAATATATGTTTAATTTTTGTTGATATAAGTCATGAATACCACAGTAATTCATGTTTACAAGAAAATGCAAATAATGTTCCACTAAGGATGAACCATTTAATGTGATGTAGTAATTATGAATACGAAATAGTTAGCAAAAATTTACTGTACGTCGATTTGTCATATAAACTAACGTGCGAATATTTCATTTGAAGGGAATATTTTGCAAACCTGATAAATTATAAAAAAGAATAAATGTAACATTTTTCTATATTTATCTGCAATAAAATGTGTTTTTTCTTTAAATGACTTTAATGTTAATATCTCTATAATTATTTTGTTTATAATAGTTGAATAGTCTTGCGAAATAAACTGAACTATGTATACTCTTTCATGTCTAGAATTTAAGGTTATAATATTATATATATAGTAAACAGTCCTTATAGAAGCAATGTTAATAAGCGAGTTGTTCTTAGCTTATGTTTCTATAATAACAGAGTGGAATTAAGTCCTCCATAGCCACTTATTTATCTCATGACTTAATTGATGAAAACTAACATTCCCTAACTACATTGAGCCGTGATACGCTGAGCGATAAAAACAGAAAAGGAGTGAAGAGGGATATACAGGCCTATGGTGAGGCCTGTAGTCAGTAGAAACTATAGATGGTGAGGCCCGTAGACACTAGAAACTATAGATGGTGAGGCCTGTAGACACTAGAAACTATAGATGGTGAGGCCCGTAGACAGTAGAAACTATAGATGGTGAGGCCTGTAGACACTGTAGATACTATAGATGGTGAGGCCTGTAGATGTTGAGGCCTGTAGAAACTATAGATGGCGAGACCTGTTGACAGTAGAAACTATAGATGGTGAGGCCTGTAGACAGTAGAAACTATAGATGGTGAGGCCTGGAGACAGTAGAAACTATAGATGGTGAGGCCTGTAGACAGTAGAAACTATAGATGGTGAGGCCTGTAGACACTAGAAACTATAGATGGTGAGGCCTGTAGACACTAGAAACTATAGATGGTGAGGCCCGTAGACAGTAGAAACTATAGATGGTGAGGCCTGTAGACACTGTAGATACTATAGATGGTGAGGCCTGTAGATGTTGAGGACTGTAGAAACTATAGATGGCGAGACCTGTTGACAGTAGAAACTATAGATGGTGAGGCCTGTAGACAGTAGAAACTATAGATGGTGAGGCCTGGAGACAGTAGAAACTATAGATGGTGAGGCCTGTAGACACTAGAAACTATAGATTGTGAGGCCTGTAGACACTGTAGATACTATAGATGGTGAGGCCTGTAGATACTAGAAACTATAGATGGTGAGGCCTGTAGACACTGTAGATACTATAGATGATGAGGCCTGTAGATGTTGAGGCCTGTAGAAACTATAGATGGGGAGACCTGTAGACACTAGAAACTATAGATGGTGAGGCCTGTAGAAACTATAGATTATTAGGTCTTATGAGACTCTATTTTAGAAGGCTTTGCTACAGGTGGTTGAATCTGTTCACAGGTAATTATCCTACATCATTAAGGCCTAAAATATGGGTAGAATGTTTTCAAATACCCTAAGGTAATTATTAAACTAGCTTTAAGGAATGTAGTTAGCACATAAAATAATATTATTATTACTTGGTATTTAACTATTAAATATATTTAGTGAAATAAAAAGAGAAGGAGTATAAAGTTTTTAATAGACACTCTAAATTAAAATTATTGAAACATAAATTTATTCAACTACGCAGAAAGAAAAAAGTTTACCCATATGAGTCATATCTAATGGGTCAAACAATTTATGCTTTGAATCAATTTATTGCATGAGTTGGTTGGACTTTATTCATATTTTCACGTGTGTTAAAACAACTATAGACGTGGTGTATCAATTCATTTTATGAATTGAATCAACTTACTATGAGAGTTAAGATTTTTTTTTTGAGAATTTTAACGTATGTTAAAACACTCTATGACAGAGTGTATTGTAGTAACTCACTAAGACTCTTAATCCAATGTGACTATGATGGTACTACTTTTTTAAAGTTTAGGTGAGAGTCAAAACGACTATTTTGTTTTAACAAAAGTCAATTTAACTACTTTTAAGCGGTACCTGCAACTCACCACGTAGGTAGGGGCAAATAAAACCATTCATATAAGTAAAAATCAAATTTGATTTGTTTTAACTAATCCTTTTTCTGTGTGTACTTTTCTTTAACTGATACGAAGTTTTTGAACTTTAAACCCGTGTCTGAAGTAAAAGGTTTATTAGGAGCAATAATAAACAAAGTTAGTATCGATTTTTTCTAAAAACTATATAGAATACCAATTTACAATATACAAGATGTTTCAGAATTAAGGCAACCAGTCTTGTGTATCAAATAAATCATTCTAAATCGATGTTTGATTCTATAAATTGCATATCATATGAAGCTAGTATCAAAATCTTCCTATTTTAGGCAACTAAATTCACACTTTGAATCATGGCTGTTGTTCAATATATAACTGATCAACTTCCACTAAGAAGGTGAGACTAATTCATCAATCACAAAAAAGTTGATAGTGAATCTTTCAACTGTTTGGGGAAATCTATTATAAAGCTCCAAGAGGCGTGATTTACTTCTGATAAACCATGATGAGATCGTAAACGAAGCAAATGAATCAAAAACTGATCGAAAACACGTGGGAAAAGTGGCGACGAATTTGTTGCAACAGCCGTTGTTAGCACAACATTGATGTTGCGAGTTATGAAATAGGATTTGTAAATAAAACCATTTGAAATACTTAAACGTCACCATCTTACTTAGTATCATGAAAGAATGAGAACTGAAAGAAGTCGTCAGATAGTTGAATTTCTTGATATTTCACAAAAGGCTGAAAATGGACATTCAGTAAGTTATGAACCATGGATTAGACTGATCGAGTTTAGAGTTCATCAAATTCAGCTACGGGTAGAATTGTGACGGGACGTTAAAATACAGTGACGACCACTGGGAAATCTCACCTCGATTTTTGTGTTTTGTGGGGTAATAATATTGAACTCAGTACTCCCATTCTGGAATCGAAGTTACAACCATTGGCTAAATTCAGAGTTTACCACGGATTCTTCAACAGGACTCAGTACCATCACATGGCTACAAATTGACTAAAACCTAATTTGAAGGAGCTTTCCATCCTTCATAGGCAAACATGTTTACCCAACAAGAAGTCTAGACTTTTATTTGTTAGATTTTTCAATTTGGACAATTTTGGAGACAAGGATCTCAGATACTCTTCACACTTCTCTAAAGTACCTGAAAGCAAAATTGCATGTGGAATGGGAAGCAATTCCACATGAGCAGATATGTGCCACAATTGTGATGCATTTGTTTCTTGACTGAAAGCTGTAATTCGTAATAAAATGTCCTTTGAATGTTATTCACCGTAATGGTTCATACCTCGTGGAATATTATTTGTATGTTCTTTTAAAAAGCATTATATGAATATTCTTCGCAGTAACAGTTCATCCATGGTGTTATATTATTTATTTGTATCTTATTGCAAAGACAATTATCACTTTGGTATTTTATTTATGCCATTTATCAGAAACTTTTCTTTCGATATTTGAAAAATGTTCTGATATCATTCTCAAGACTTTGGTTCTGACATTTTTTTGGACTCACTTCGTTGGGAAGGTCGCTTCAATCCTTAGAATCTCTGTATTCCTCGTCACCCCGTCCACCACTACTGCATTCATTGATAATTACTACACCCCCTCCACAATTACTGCACCCCCTCCCCCTTTAGAGGGTGATAGATACAACACTAAAACGCGGAGACAAACGACTACATCGTCACGATTTGGTTTTACCTCCTTGTCTACAAACAAGATAATTGCAGACGATAGGAATCAGTTGATAACAACGCTTTGAGAATTCCATTGATGTAATAAAATCAAATAACAAATTGAAAATAAAGATCAAATCTTTTTTCTCAAATGGATTTCACTATACAAATGCCAAATTAAAACAGAAGGAATTGGTATTATATTGCAATATTTAATTTTAATACTATCAATATTTCACTAGTAAACAAAGTTCATTTCGAATAATTGATTTACACTTCTGAATATCAATAAAGATATGAAAATTAATGTTAGTAGAGATTATCAAATGACAAAAATTATTAATATCGTGAGAGTTAGTTGTCATAACCTCTAAAAATGAAGTTATAGAAAACTGTTCGTAACTTCAATATAAAGTCACATACTTTTTAAAAATGTGGGTCATATGTGCCACTATTTCATCACTCTGTGTCACTATTTCATCACTTTGTGCCACATACCTATCTTTGCTAATATGTAAAAAAGATATTTAGAAATTGAACAACTGTTGAATGTGAAATAAAAATTATTTCATTGGAAAAATAATCGAATATTGAATAATTTTACCTCAAAATAGTGTCATTTGATTGAGAACTATAAATCATGATCAATGAAATTATATTGTTTGCTTCCACAAAGCCATTATTTTCTGTTATTACGAATTTAATTGACGAGACATCGTCCGTTTGACGAAGTTCTCCGATTGCGATCTCAGCGGGAGACGCGACTGTGGTCATAGGTAGCAATTTATGGCTCCTTTCGTCAGATAGGCTCAGGTGCTAAATGTTCGCCATTGCCAAAACAACCATTGTAAATCATGGAAGAAAGTGTAGCATGAGATCTGACCATAAAGGACTACGGGTACAACTGCATCTCACAGACAATCTAAGGGAGGCTATAACTACTCTCGATCGCACAAACTATAAATCTCTGATCAATATTTGTCTTCAGATTGACTATCGGCTGCAGAAACTCTTCTGTTGGATCTTCTAAGAGCGACTTCAGTCCGTAGAAACTATACCGACTATCACCAGTACCGGTCTCTCTAATAAGTAGTTTGCAGGCGGTAATATCTATGGAAGAATATGCCTTGAAGAATTTATGGAACTTTGATTTGTTTAGCTAAAGCTAAGATTTGAGGGTGTGAGCATCTCATAAATTGTTGATATGTCAGTCTAGTGGTTTGACTCACATCAGTTATTGGGTGATAGGTGTGGTTAGATTTCCTAAGGAGATACCTAATGATCTGTGTGAACAATTATGTTCCAAATCACTCAGCATTATCATGATCACACGATTGATAAGGTAGTTAGGCCACTGATTTATCACCATATTCTCAGAATATTGGACAATTTGATGTAGCTTTCTGTATTTTTTCATCTGGCTAATAAGAGTGAAAATAATCTGATGTTAAAAACGCCTTTAGATGTCAGATTTAGCAACAATGTGCCTCATAGAAGAGCTTAAATACCAAATAGCGTGTTATCTTAAGACCTAAACTTAATCAAAGTGATTTATTCTCAGTCACACTCTAATGATGATGATCGATGAGGCAGGATTTTAGGCAATTATCTTTTAGATCAGATAATCATTTTCACTTCTCTCGTATTTTCCACCAAAAGTGATTAACTTTAATAAACCTCTAAAAAATCTTCATGATAATTAATATGTACTTATATCATCTTCATAATGTGATTAACACTCATTAATATCATATGGTGGATGGCTAATTTCTATATGAAGATATTGATAACAATGTGGCATTGGTGAAGAGTGTGAAAATATACAAAAGCATTGATAATTAAAATATATTTGTATATACACATAAAGATTGTAAAAACAGAGGCAATTACTTAAAACGAAACATTGAAAACTTTAAAAAACATTAATTGTCCTTTATTGATGAATAAAATGATTTTAAAGATTTTTAAAGTTAATCAATTTATTTTATAATAACAGCTATTAATTTTATATCAGCGTTATTATTTTAGATTAATTCTAATTAATGTTATTCCACATCACAGAGAGTGATGAGAATGTTTCACAATTACAAAGGACTTAGTAACAGTTGGTGATGTATGCCTCAGCCCCGAATATTTGCCTCATTTTCTAATTTATGACTTTAACTAGCATATAAATCAGTGTCTGTAGGCGTCACTTGCATTATTGATGTCTTGGTTTCTATTATAAAGTTATCATGGATTGAGTTAGATAATAATGATCTATTGTGTACATGATATGCACTCTACAGTGTTATAATGCATCTGTTAAGTACATTGTATGATATAATAAATAATTATCTATTATTTTGTAACCTGTTAATTAATGTATTTTTCTATTAATATATTGATTTTCTATTTTGAAACAAATTTAAAGTAATAAAATAATAAATATAACAATCATATATTCGATTATCTTCGCACTGTAGATCATTCACACTGTAGATCATTCACACTGTAGACCATTCACACTGTAGACTGTAGATCATTCACACTGTAGATCATTCACACTGTAGACCATTCACACTGTAGACTGTAGATCATTCACACTGTAGACCATTCACACTGTAGACTGTAGATCATTCACACTGTAGGTCATTCACACTGTAGATCATTCACACTGTAGATCATTCATACTGTAGATCATTCACACTGTAGATCATTCACACTGTAGACTGTAGATCATTCACACTGTAGGTCATTCACACTGTAGATCATTCACACTGTAGATCATTCACACTGTAGATCATTCACACTGTAGATCATTCACACTGTAGATCATTCACACTGTAGATCATTCACACTGTAGATCATTCACACTGTAGATCATTCACACTGTAGATCATTCACACTGTAGATCATTCACACTGTAGATCATTCACACTGTAGATCATTCACACTGTAGATCATTCACACTGTAGATAATATAATTGTAATAATATAAGAAAATAATATAATGAAAAAAGTAATATAATTGTTTCAATTTTTATCGGTACGCAATTTAGTTAGTTACAATAAATTATTATCTTCACAAAAGTTTCATATAATATTCATCATAGTTTCATTAATAAATCATGAGACACTCTCCGTGTTAGTACACTGGGTGAAGTAGAATTCCAATGTTCCATTCATCTCCCCTGTATAACTTATTGAATACTGTCATATTAATGCTAATAAAATTTGATAAAACTTTTCTAAAAATAAATAAAATGAATTTAGAAACATGGAATTATGTTACTTTAGCATTTATCATTGTGTTAAAGTATGCTATCTGACAACATAAAAGTTATTGTCGAAATGACTATCATGAAAGTCACTTAATATACGAAATTAACTATTATATTTAATAATATATATTAATAACTATATTAGGTGTTTGTTCTTATTTTCTTGGTCACTTGACGGATAAAATCATCTTTTAAAAATTTAGTAAAATTTGAGCTCGGGCAAAAGTTATGGTGATGGTAGATAAAGGTGGGTCTTCTCTTCATCTTCTACGGCCCACCAAATCGTTAAAGTTAGTATATTTTTCGAAGGTTAGAGTTATTCAAAAGCAATACCAGCCATATTTACTATTTCGTAACAAATTACTCAGTGTAGAGTTAAACAGAGTATCAATAGCAGTAATTGTTATTATGCAATGTTATACAGTGATTCGTAATACTGCATATCATTTTATACCTACTGTAAAGGCTATAAGGTATCTTAGGTAACCACAGTACACCTCAACAATACACACTCCAGTACCTGCCCAATAGCGGTCTTTACGTCAATTTACTTTAGAGGAAATTAGGTGTGAAATTACATGTCAAACGCTATCCACAGAATCTGTCACATCAAGACATAGATTTTTTAGTCTAACCCAATACACTGGTGGTGTCGTGTATTGGGAACATGACTGTGTAATCATGCTTTTTGTGCCCCTTGCCTGTCTGATGATACATAAAGAACATTTGACTGTAGCGCCTTATTTTCTCTGGTAAAGAACACTCTGCGTACTTCTTGTGCCAATGAATTAACCATTCATGTACCAGAGAGAAAGTTATGGTTGGAACATATTTAGTATGGCCCCTCTTCATCTTCCCCACCATAACTTTCTTTTTGGGCATAACTATAATTTATATAACTATAAAATTAATTCTAATTCACAATAAACTTTGATACCTTTTCATCGTTATAAATATATTCGCATACAATGGAGCATAAAGCACTTTAAATGTTAGGACTCCATTCCCAGACCAAAATAGTGGGCGCCACGCAGACAATAGAGAGGACACGCTTGTCACTCAAGTTGCAATTGACTTTAGTGATAAAGCGTCTGGCGCTGGCGAGACAGACAACTGTGAAGCTGTACTGCACCAAGAGATGCTTATTGTTGTAGTCAAAATGGCTTTTAATAGGAATAAACTAACTAGGACCAAAGGTTAGAATGATATTGGACACTTATAAAGAACTTTGTTTGAGAGTAAATATATTTAGTTTGTTTAAAGGACGAAGTAGAAAGGTGGTCCTAGGTATTCCTATCAGGTTTGACGGAGGAGATGGCTGACTGGTATTAATTGTGCATCGATTTCACGGTCTTCACTTTTGACACTTTAATAAAATGCAGGTAGCTTTGAATAGAGGCTGCAATCTACGCACATGCATTGTCAATGAGAGTAACGATATTGCATGTAATGCATAGCAATAGTAGAAAATAATACAACGGATTTTTACATTTAGAGGAAGTTTGCAAATTTACGAATTCCAAGAAAGTATCACATGACTGATATGTTTATTATTATCCATGAGTTTTATTGGTCAAAATCACTTTTAATATTACAAAATTTAAGATTTACTTTTTTCTCACTTCATTTTATGACATTATTTATTAGACTTGCATTTTTGGGACACATTCTAGAAATTTTGAAACTTCATATAATTAAACTGCTGAGAAATTAGCTTTCTATTATAGTTGTAAATAGTCAATTCTACTGCTAGATGGCACAGATATATTGACAAATAGTACGAACACAAATGGGACAAACGACCGTACGGAGTTTGCAGATTCACCGATAGATAGCGTAATAATTATGTAGCTTTATAAGGCTCTTAGACTGAAATTTGAAGAAAAAAATTTCACGTAAATTAATAATAAAAAAAAAAAAAAAAAAAAAAAAAAAAAAAAAAAAATAATAATAAATTAATTTTGAACTATTTGATTTCTAAAAGCCTTATAAAGCTACATAATTATTACGCTATATATGGCTTTTAGAAATCAAATAGTATTATTTATTATTAATTTAAGTGAAAGAGCTTTTTTCAAATTTCAGTTAAAGTGTAGCAACATTAATAATCTTAAGTGAATTAATATATTATTCTTGTTAATCAAATTATTATGTTAAATCATTATTTTTGTAAAACCATGTAAATAATATATTAGTACTGTATGCTACTATAACTTAAAGGATATTAATCGATCAATTTCCATTTGATATGGTGTCAGTTGATGTTTGTACTGATATAGCAACTCCTCTGAATCACTATATTCATCCGAAAGTAACGTCGAGAATTCAGAGTAACATTAGGATACGACATGGGGATGAAATCCTGTGCTAATGTTTTATTGACTTTTCGAAAATAGTTTTGAATGAATTTAGTGAATGTAGTGAATAGCTATAGAGAGTGATACAGAGGAGTTCTTTTATAAGTACAAACATCAACTGACCAAAGTATAAAAAGTTGCAATGGGTCTTTATAAATATTAGTTGTGGAATTTGTTCTATCGATGTTCTACTTATTCAGTACATTTAAGAATAATAATTTAATATTATTTTATTCTTCTTGAAATCTAGTTTTATATGATGTAATCGAAATAACTATTGAGTAATATTTAATCCCAACAAGATGATGATTTCCACACCATATATGTTGCCATATCCATTGAGATTTCCTCAAATTTCAATAGAAATTATTCCAACACATAATGTGTAGAAAAGTAACCTGATAATAGGGATAATTAATTGCAGTTTGTATTTATTTATACGATAGCCAAATGATGAGGCATTTAAATTTAATAGTGTTCGATGACAATGTAGTTACCAACAGTCATTTAATAATTACACATTATACCAATGATTTAATGGTCTGTTTTAGAGCCGAAAAGGCATTTGTTATTATAGTTTAAAGTATTCTATGCAGATAATTAGGCTATTTATCACCATAATATTCTCTAATGGTCTCCATTAGTAATGGTAATGGCGTTTAATTACAACTATGAATTATGTTAGGTAATTAAAAGAACATGGTACTTTTTACCTCTTTATATTCTAATTAACTATCGCTATATTCTATCACTATTTATCTCTTTAAAATACTCTATGTGGAGTTACAGTACATGTTTCATTGTGGAGAGAACATTCTTCTCTCTGTAATGAATGTATTTCAATGCTATAGTAATTTGGTGCGTTTTACAATAAAGTGAAAGATTGAAAAGTTTAAAGTTATTGATTTAAATATGATTAATATATTCTTTGTTGTATTGACTTACGATTGTTGTAGTTATTTTTAAGAGAAGTAATTAAGTACCCGGTGTACTAACCGAGTATAGCGTCACATATTCGTAATCTCATGAAGATAAACTACAGTGTATTCACATCTGGGATATATTTTCAAGTCAACACATAGATTTCTTTATGTTCAGTATGTAATTCAACATATTAACTGGAAATTGGATTTTGTTATAAAAAAATTCTACAATTTTGTAATAAAAAAATCCACTTCATTTTTGGAGGTATTTTTAAAGTAAACTAAAAATGAAGTTGTGTTCTAAATTATCTTTTTATATAATAAATCTTATGTTAAATCTTAGTATGTTGATAGTTTATAAAGAATAGCCTCTGAAAAGTATAATACACAATACTGTTCATAAGTCAATAACTAACATATATAGTCAATAAGTAGGAGTGTTCCTGCCTTGCAATAGCGTAATGAAAACAAAGAAACAACCATAAGCATTTCGAGATAATGTTCTGATGTATTTACCAGATAGTTTTAGTCTGTGTTGTAAGCAATTCAGACAATCCATATTACCGCCTGCAAACTACTTATTAGAGAGACCGATACTGGTGATAGTCGGTATAGTTTCTACGGACTGAAGTCGCTCTTAGAAGATCCAACAGAAGAGTTTCTGCAGCCGATAGTCAATCTGAAGACAAATATTGATCAGAGATTTATAGTTTGTGCGATCGAGAGTAGTTATAGCCTCCCTTAGATTGTCTGTGAGATGCAGTTGTACCCGTAGTCCTTTATGGTCAGATCTCATGCTACACTTTCTTCCATGATTTACAATGGTTGTTTTGGCAATGGCGAACATTTAGCACCTGAGCCTATCTGACGAAAGGAGCCATAAATTGCTACCTATGACCACAGTCGCGTCTCCCGCTGAGATCGCAATCGGAGAACTTCGTCAAACGGACGATGTCTCGTCAATTGAATTCGTAATAACAGAAAATAATAGCTTTGTGGAACTCAAAACAAGAGGCTGGTTATTAATTATTTGATTCTGTTTGATAAATGGTGTTAAATATTATGTATGTGAAAATATACGGAAAGTAAACAAATTATGTCATTGATTCTGATTTAGTTAGTTAGTTTATAAAAGTCAATACATTAATATAATTGTCTTAATACTTTTTTTTTACTCAACATCAAATAAGTTTCAAATATTGTAATTAAATTGTCTATAATATCCCAAAGAATTAAAAATAGATGCAATTTATTTCAAAAGATGCTAACGATAATGATTATTTCTATACAAGGTCTAGTTGACCCGTGCGAGTTCAGGGTAGCCTCACTTCAGGTCAAGATGACCTTCTTTCATAGCTTCTATTAAAATGTACTAAGATTTGACCACTCCTGCCTATCGAATATTCGACGTTTTCTCTATTTCTCTTTCATAAAATATTACTATTTTGGCAAGAAATTTGCTATTAATATAATGAATAGTAATTAAATATGCCATAAAGTGTAGGACAACAAATTATAAAGTAGACACTAGCTATTTAATATTTAGTAATAATAACAGTGATTTGCCATCAGGTCATCACTTGACCTATTGTGAAGGTCAGAATAGAGTCATTTTGCCTAATTTTTTTCTCTGTGAGATTTCTTATCTAATTTGCTAATTTTAAGGTTAATTTACAAATAGCGTATTTAGTTTCTAGTTTCAAGGTCTACCTCTAAATTACTTTCAAAACTTATACATGTTAACATATAATTAACTTTCTAAATTCAATCAGAACAAATTTACTAGTTTGTGTTATGTTAAAATTTACCAAAATAATAAAGTGTTTCACTTCAATTGCATCATTTGCACACAGTTCTCTCCAATCAGCAATGAGAGTTTTAATAACGTGACGTAATGGAATAGTTGCACAGTGCAATACTCTAAAGTTTTAGTACAAGAAAATGTTTAACTTTATTGAAGAAACAATAACATAATTTTGGAACCTATAAACGATGTTCAAGAAATATTGGTACATAGAATAAACGTATATTTAGGATTTGGAAGTTTTTTACCGATTTCTATTTTCTGCGCCAATGTTAGTCGTTAAATATTTTGTTAAGAAACATTTTAAAGATTAGCAATGTGTAATGAAAATAATTGTCATTGTGTAGCTGTACATATATAAGTACTTGTTGATTATTAATGTTTTGAACATTGATTTAGGCATAGCTTAAAAAAAAAAAAAAATTGTAGTATTTCTAAAAGTGAAATGCAGTAATTCTAAAAGTAAAATATTAGAATTATATCTAAAAGTGCAGTGTTTGCCTACCTCAGACCATGATCGTACTAGGTATGCATGTGATGTTGTTTGTGTAGCGTTTAGAGAGACTCTGCAAATTAACACCGAGAAACTTGACACTATTTGTAGGACCTTAATGAGTAGAGGGAAAAGATGCTAAATAAGGAAAAAGAGACACTGTCAACATGTGAAAAGTGATGAGTCACGCCATGCTAATCTCTACCTCATAGCAAAACACTTTACTTGATCTTCGTTAATTTAATGCATCTAATAAAAACATGGAATATAGTCAATTGATTTATGTTTTTTTATTGCTCAGTTTTACTTTTTTTAGTTAATATTGTAATGATCCGTTAAAGTTAGGGTTTTCTCAATATTGTCAATATTTGTGTAATTTAACTACCCACACTCCCTCAGATTTAACTAAAGTTATTAACAGAATAATGACGATAATATAATAGTAGAGAGTATATAAATTGCAGAGGTGAAACAGAAAATGTTGAGTTAATTTGGCTAAAAGATCATTGTATATTATTAAATCAATTTTAATTTAGGTAATGCAATAATATATTGAATTCACGCCACAAGTGATTCCACTGTAGCTTAACATAGACTATTCCTCCCTTCACTAATTCCAAATATTAGCTCTATAAGTCTATAATGTACAGTATAGGTGGCGCCACTGTCGCTAGTCGGAAGATTGTATCGCAAAGAAATGACGGCCTTTGCTTTAGCTTCTAAACGGCTAAAATGCATCCATAATGAATTAGAATATTGTGATAAAGCTGTAAAGGTTCGAGGTGATGAATGTAGCCATCAGAAACTGAGGATAGGGAGATAGGGGAGAAAATGCTGCCGATATATCAAACAACAATCTAAAGATCTAAAGTTTTTAATATTCAATATACTGTAGGAGAAAAAAGTGTCCTGAAATTTATTTAAAAAGATATCATATATCAACTATATAAATCTAAAAAAAAAACAGGTAAAAACACAATTTTATGAAAAAAGTATTGAAAAAAAATATGTTTTGTATACCCGAGTCCACTGTAAACTATACTAAACTTTGATATAAATTCAATAGAATAGTAGTAACGTTATACCTGCTCCTAAACTATAACCATCCAAATCTCTATAACATATTCAGGAGAATAAGTTAAAATTCCTATTCCCATTTTGTCCGTTATTTCAAGTGATAATAAAGGCAATAAAGTGGCGCCACCTATCAACCAATCAATTCCACCGACACATAATTAAAGACCAGCCTCAAATTAGCTTCAATATTAGTATTAATCATATGCAAATTGACCGAAAATGGAGTGCTTTATGTTAAAGTGGAGCATTAACCTCCAGTGTTTAGTAACTGTGATGATTTTCTTTTTATCTCACAGACAATAGAGATGAGGAGAGGATAAGATGGAGTGCCAAAAGGTGCCATTAGAGCGTCTGCCCCTCCCCAGCCAATGACTTGAACACCTTCTGCTCTATTGTAGCTACTTCTCTTTCTCTGTCAATGTTAGTCATTGAATATTTTGATGATAAATATTTAATATTAAAAACGTGTTAAGTCAATAATTGACTTTGTGTTGTAAGCATTTGCATGATATTAACTTTTAGTTTTAAATTTATAGTGTAAATAAGCTGCAAAATTCAACTCTAGAAAAAACTTTAATTGTTGTTGATGACTATTCCCATTAATTATATTTTTCGAAAAAAGATTTAGTAACTATTTTCAAAGTATGGTTTCAAAATAATCTTCGAAAGAAAATTTTGAGAATATTAATTCTTTTTTTTTTTCAAAGACAAAAAAGAATTTGAAAATTTATTACCTAAAATAATGAAAAAAATTAAAATAACATAAAAGACTAAAAATTCAGATTATTTTTTATGAAAAGTTTTAATCATAAATCAAGGATTTGCTATTTTTTACAAGGAATATATAATCAAATACAATTTATTATAATTAGCTCATTACAAAATATTCAATTGTTTTAGCTATATATTTTTACAGATAAATCACGAAATAATTTGTCAAAAGGTACCGCCCCCGGGTGGGCTCGAACCACCAACCTTTCGGTTAACAGCCGAACGCGCTAACCAATTGCGCCACGGAGGCTTGGTGGGTAGAGGCTCTATCTACTGGAGTATATTAGCACTTGCATGAGACAATCTGATGTGATATGAGTGTGATGTCCTAGTGTAGGTAGTAGGTACTAGTATAGGGTGTCTAATGAAAACAATAAAATAGTGTAATTGAAGTTACTCTTTTTAATTTAGAAAATATATCTAAAAGTAAAGAAAATAAACAACTTCAATAAGATTATGAAATATTATTTATGAGAAATCAAATGAAGAGTTAGAGGATAGATTAAGATTTAGTAAAGATAAACTGAAATGTAATTTTAATGAATATTCTAAATGATGTAACTAATTTGACATTTAAATTGAAATTGTTTTAAACATCCTAAATATATGTTAGGATATTAATATTTAATTTGTCAAGTCTAACATCAAGTACTTACTTTGTCAAGTCTATCATCAAGTACTTACTTTGTCAAGTCTATCATCAAGTACTTACTTTGTCAAGTCTAACATCAAGTACTTACTTTGTCAAGTCTATCATCAAGTACTTACTTTGTCAAGTCTAACATCAAGTACTTACTTTGTCAAGTCTATCATCAAGTACTTACCTTGTCAAGTCTATCATCAAGTACTTACTTTGTCAAGTCTATCATCAAGTACTTACTTTGTCAAGTCTATCATCAAGTACTTACTTTGTCAAGTCTATCATCAAGTACTTACTTTGTCAAGTCTATCATCAAGTACTTACTTTGTCAAGTCTAACATCAAGTACTTACTTTGTCAAGTCTATCATCAAGTACTTACTTTGTCAAGTCTATCATCAAGTACTTACTTTGTCAAGTCTATCATCAAGTACTTACTTTGTCAAGTCTAACATCAAGTACTTACTTTGTAAGTCTAACATCAAGTTCTTACTTTGTCAAGTCCAACATTAAGTACTTACTTTGTCAAGTTTAACATCAAGTACTTACTTTGTCAAGTCTAACATCAAGTACTTACTTTGTCAAGTCTAACATCAAGTACTTACTTTGTAAGTCTAACATCCAGTACTTACTTTGTCAAGTCCAACATCAAGTACTTAATTTGTCAAGTCCAACATCAAGTACTTACTTTGTAAGTCTAACATCAAGTACTTACTTTTTCAAGTCCAACATTAAGTACTTACTTTGTCAAGTCCAATATTAAGTACTTACTTTGTAAGTCTAACATCAAGTACTTACTTTGTCAAGTCTATCATCAAGTACTTACTTTGTCAAGTCTATCATCAAGTACTTACTTTGTCAAGTCTATCATCAAGTACTTACTTTGTCAAGTCTAACATCAAGTACTTACTTTGTCAAGTCTATCATCAAGTACTTACTTTGTCAAGTCTATCATCAAGTACTTACTTTGTCAAGTCTATCATCAAGTACTTACTTTGTCAAGTCTAACATCAAGTACTTACTTTGTAAGTCTAACATCAAGTTCTTACTTTGTCAAGTCCAACATTAAGTACTTACTTTGTCAAGTTTAACATCAAGTACTTACTTTGTCAAGTCTAACATCAAGTACTTACTTTGTCAAGTCTAACATCAAGTACTTACTTTGTAAGTCTAACATCCAGTACTTACTTTGTCAAGTCCAACATCAAGTACTTAATTTGTCAAGTCCAACATCAAGTACTTACTTTGTAAGTCTAACATCAAGTACTTACTTTTTCAAGTCCAACATTAAGTACTTACTTTGTCAAGTCCAATATTAAGTACTTACTTTGTAAGTCTAACATCAAGTACTTACTTTGTCAAGTCTAACATCAAGTACTTACTTTGTCAAGTCCAACATTAAGTACTTACTTTGTAAGTCTAACATCAAGTACTTACTTTGTCAAGTCCAACATTAAGTACTTACTTTGTAAGTCTAACATCAAGTACTTACTTTGTCAAGTCCAACATCAAGTACTTACTTTGTAAGTCTAACATCAAGTACTTACTTTGTCAAGTCCAACATTAAGTACTTACTTTGTAAGTCTAACATCAAGTACTTACTTTGTCAAGTCCAACATCAAGTACTTACTTTGTAAGTCTAACATCAAGTACTTTCTTTGTCAAGTCTAACATCAAGTACTTACTTTGTCAAGTCTAATATCAAGTACTTTCTTTGTCAAGTCTAACATCAAGTACTTACTTTGTAAGTCTAACATCAAGTACTTACTTTGTCAAGTCCAACATCAAGTACTTACTTTGTAAGTCTAACATCAAGTACTTAATTTGTAAGTCTAACATCAAGTACTTTCTTTGTCAAGTCTAACATCAAGTACTTACTTTGTCAAGTCTAACATCAAGTACTTTCTTTGTCAAGTCTAACATCAAGTACTTACTTTGTAAGTCTAACATCAAGTACTTACTTTGTAAGTCTAACATCAAGTACTTACTTTGTCAAGTCTAACATCAAGTACTTACTTTGTCAAGTCTAACATCAAGTACTTACTTTGTAAGTCTAACATCAAGTACTTTCTTTGTCAAGTCTAACATCAAGTACTTTCTTTGTCAAGTCTAACATCAAGTACTTACTTTGTCAAGTCTAACATCAAGTACTTACTTTGTAAGTCTAACATCAAGTACAATTCACCAAGCAAAATATCACTGTCGGATTAAAGTTGAACTTCAACTGATGAATTATAGCAGCTAGTAACAGTATATTTAGAATATAAATATATATATTAACTGTTGAAATAAGTATAGCTTACTTAGCACTACGTGTAGATTGTTTATTATTGTTCTTATTTAGATGTTTAAATATATTTGAGAGAGAAATAATATCAGAGAATTAATAATTTTCATATGAATAGACTCAATAGTGTTAGTCAGAGAAAAAGGTAACTGTGGATTTTTTCTCTCAGATTACAAATTTCACAACTTTACTAATTGTAATGTTTATAAAAGTATAGATATCTTAACATTGGTCTGGGTACACGACGAAAAATTTGTAAGATTTAAAAATATTTGAAAATACTTCTTAACAGAAAACTGTGATTTGTGAAATTAGCATCATGCAATGACTCTTTTCTCTGATAGTATATCATCACAGTGACTCTTTTCTCTGATAGTACATCATCACAGTGACTCTTTTCTCTGATAGTACATCATCACAGTGACTCTTTCCTCTGATAGTACATCATCACAGTGACTCTTTTCTCTGATAGTACATCATCACAGTGACTCTTTTCTCTGATAGTATATCATCACAGTGACTCTTTTCTCTGATAGTACATCATCACAGTGACTCTTTTCTCTGATAGTACATCTTCACAGTGACTCTTTTCTCTGATAGTACATCATCACAGTGACTCTTTTCTCTGATAGTACATCATCACAGTGACTCTTTTCTCTGACAGTACATCATCACAGTGACTCTTTTCTCTGATAGTACATCATCACAGTGACTCTTTTCTCTGATAGTACATCATCACAGTGACTCTTTCCTCTGATAGTACATCATCACAGTGACTCTTTTCTCTGATAGTACATCATCACAGTGACTCTTTTCTCTGATAGTACATCATCACAGTGACTCTTTCCTCTGATAGTACATCATCACAGTGACTCTTTTCTCTGATAGTACATCATCACAGTGACTCTTTCCTCTGATAGTACATCATCACAGTGACTCTTTTCTCTGATAGTACATCATCACAGTGACTCTTTTCTCTGATAGTACATCATCACAGTGACTCTTTTCTCTGATAGTACATCATCACAGTGACTCTTTTCTCTGATAGTACATCATCACAGTGACTCTTTTCTCTGATAGTACATCATCACAGTGACTCTTTTCTCTGTTAGTACGTAACTTATTTCCAGTGTGTTTTAGAATATAGGTCTAATTCACTATTCTTAATTAGGCCCAAATGCAGAAGCAGTGCCGAGATTTGAAGAAGAAATTCGGTCATTATACTCTTAAAGGTTGAAGTAATTTATATATAAAAAAATTATTTATTAAATTCAAACTTTATTAACATATTAAATTTTAGAAATAATTGAACATATGAATTATATGGAAACTTTAGCAATTATTACCATTTAAATCCCCAGTATTCTGAGCCTTCATAGCTCAGGGGTTAGAGCGCTGGTCTAGTAAACCAGAGGTCGGGAGTTCGATTCTCTCTGAAGGCATTTTTGTAAATAAAATAAAATTTATTGAAACTTCCAGAGATTATAGTGAAATTGTTATGGGCCAGTAAACTCATCATTATTGTTCTTTCGTCAAATAGGAGCCGGTGTTCCCAAAAAGGTTATGTTTCATCAATCTAAAATTTTAAAATTATACTAAACAAACCGCGCATAAGATTTTTGAGATATTGTCTTTACTGCATAAGTTTCTATCGATACAGTGTTGCAAGAATGACGTTCTTACTGATAGTGGTTTTAACGATAAGTCTTCTCTGATTGGTCCTGAAGGAGGAGGAGCCAACAGGGAGCGGAGCAATAAACTGTTAGTGCTCCGCCCCCTTCTGGCTTCTTTTCCTTGCATATAGTTATGAGTTGAATTAAATTACACTTCAAAATAATGATGAAATAATGAGAACATAGATGGCTGCCATGTGGTTTGTTGTATCCGCTAGTCTGTTCTACTTACACACATCATGATTGTTGAATGACCTGACAGTGGGGTTATATTGTTACTTATTGATCTTTCTCCATAGCCAATCAATGACCTAGTAACTTCAAAAACATTTATCATAAAAAACTTATCCGCAAGGAACAATATTTTTATAACTATATTCTTAGTGGTAGTGACCTTTTAATTTCTAATCTTATATAGAGGTGTCACCCATAGGAGTGAAATCGAGTCAAAACTATATAAAATAAGTATTTTCTGTGATTTTGTAATAGGTAGCTGTATTTCTTACCTGGTTTTACCAAGGAAATTATCATATAACTGCTAATTTATCATAAATTACTGTCAGGATGTAAATCAGTTCTTTTTAAAGAAATATTAAATGGTGATGATAACTAGAGTAAGGTGCGAATTATCGGTCGGTTCCAAACTTTTGGTCATATAAGGAAAAGCAATATCAAAATTACGGTTATTTAAATTTTATTTTAATTGGTATCCATGACCTGCTTATTATTGGTAGATAATTGATTTTTTTATTGTTAATGTAAGGAGATACTGTCATTGGTATCATGGATACCGATTAAAATAAAATTTAAATTACAAAAATAAATACAATATTGTTTTTTCTTATATGACCGAAAATGTGGGACCTACCGATAATTCATAACTTAGTTGAGATGAAGTGTCCCTTTTCCCATGTCAGGATGGCCGAGTGGTCTAAGGCGCCAGACTCAAGGTAACTTCTCTACCAGGTAGAGAGATGGGCGTTCTGGTCCTCGTATGAGGGCGTGGGTTCGAATCCCACTTCTGACAGTCCCTTTTGCACTGGTTTATAATAAGAAACTCTTTACTTTATTTCGAGTGAATGAACAGAAACAAATTAACTTATTACCCAGATCAGAGTTTTATAGATTTCTTGTGTCGAATTCTCAACATACAGTAGGAACAGTATATTTAACTCTTTGGACACATGTGCGAAACTTAACATACCTGGTATACTAGCGTCCAAATGATAACAGACTCTAAATATTTTAAATTTTTCTACAAATAATAATTTAAAAAAAAATTAAAATTCATTATTTTTTCGCGCATTTTCTATGTTTTTTTTATTTTAATAATTATTGCGCTAATTTTAAATCTACCATTTCGGCATTTTTAACTAAATTAGATTTTAAATATAGACATTATAAATAAAGAATTGAATTACATTCTTTATTTGTAAGCTAGTTGTTTGCAGTGTGTTATACATAACTGTGTTGTTTATCTGTTCATGTTATTACATGTACGGTAGTACCTTCCTTTGAATGGTAGCGGATATTGAATTAGAAAGAATGAATGTTACTTACTCACGCATTATTTACAATACTATTCTCAATTAGTAACCTATTTTTTTTCTTACTGTATATATAGGAAATTGGAAATAGAATAGACCTTATTTAGTCATCTCAATGTTTTAAATTGTATGAATGAGTTGTTATTAATCACAATAGTTATGTTAATACATAATCATTTACACATAATGTTTAGAAAAGTTTTAACGTGAAGGTGTAGTTAAAATGAATAAACGAATATTAATCTTTCCTTCATTTTTTGGAATTACCATTAGTCATAAATAGTCTCTGAATTGCAACTTCAAGTTTAATTAAATCCTATTCTTCTTCTAAATTGATGTACTGATTGGCTTGACCATTAACAACACGCTGTGCCATATGTGGCACTTGCAGTAATTTGTATAATTATGTTCGCAAGATTGCAGATGGTTTTGTTTTGATGGGCATTTATTTATTTGTAATTTTGTTATTCGCAAAACTCAAAAAGTATTCAGCCAAATTGCGTGAAATTTATTGGGACTTGTTCATTATCCAGGAACCATTCGATTGGATTTTGGGAGCGATCGGGTCGAGGGTCAAGGACAAAAAAATGTCAAAATGAAAAATAAAAAATATGGCGGTGGCGAAGGTATGCGCTCTACGACTGCCCATTCTAGTTAGTAATAAAATGTTTGGAAATAATAATATCCGAAACTTTTACTAGTAAATTATTTTTAGAAATGAATCACTATTTCTGTTATTTTTGTCTAAATTCACATTTACACTCCTTATTTATTGTTTTTAATGATTTCATCGAATCGTATGTACTTGTAATGATTGGTCAGCACTCACTGTTTCTAAAGTAGCACTCACTGTTTCTAAAGTAGCACTCACTGTTTCTAAAGTAGCACTCACTGTTTCTAAAGTAGCACTCACTGTTTCTAAAGTAGCACTCACTGTTTCTAAAGTAGCACTCACTGTTTCTAAAGTAGCACTCACTGTTTCTAAAGTAGCACTCACTGTTTCTAAAGTAGCACTCACTGTTTCTAAAGTAGCACTCACTGTTTCTAAAGTAGCACTCACTGTTTCTAAAGTAGCACTCACTGTTTCTAAAGTAGCACTCACTGTTTCTAAAGTAGCACTCACTGTTTCTAAAGTAGCACTCACTGTTTCTAAAGTAGCACTCACTGTTTCTAAAGTAGCACTCACTGTTTCTAAAGTAGCACTCACTGTTTCTAAAGTAGCACTCACTGTTTCTAAAGTAGCACTCACTGTTTCTAAAGTAGCACTCACTGTTTCTAAAGTAGCACTCACTGTTTCTAAAGTAGCACTCACTGTTTCTAAAGTAGCACTCACTGTTTCTAAAGTAGCACTCACTGTTATCCGACAACCGTGTACTAACCGAGGAGATTCACTTTATTTTTACGGTATTTGCTTATTTTATTTATATTGCCAACATTATTTGATATCTTGTTCATTATCTCTTTAAGAAATTTAATGAAACTTATTTCAATTAATTAATTCGTTCATTTTTATTTTGTTAAGATTCATACGATTTTCCTTTTTTTCGTTTTCTCTTCAATTCTTTATTTTCTTCTAGGACCTACTCTGGTAAACTCATCTAAATTCCTCTCTTAATTAGGACGATGTTCTCATTCACTATAAAGTCTTATTAAAACATTATCAATCTAACTAATAAAGTCATTATCCACTCTAGAGGCAGCACTTCAATTTAGTTCTAGCAGACAAAGTGCGAAGTAAAGGAAGGCGCATCTACCATTATGCTCTATTAATTAGCCTAATATATTAACGATTAACACAATTCGGGGCATGTTATGAGAAATAAAATAGACTTGTATATTATAAAGAGATTACTTGTTATAATCTAAAAATATAAATAGGTTGTTACTATTTTTTAAAGGACATTATCATTATGTATTCAGTTTAAAAAAAATCCTCATTTCTTCAGCGTCTAAAAATACAAATCAATTTTGGACAACATGCGTCATGCTGCGTTAGAGTCTTAATTAATTGCGCTATTGTTTGAATAAATACTTGATTTAAGCCTTTGCACTTAATGTGTTAAGTTTTACATAAAGCAATTCTACCCTTTCATACATACCCTAAAATATTAAGACTATATTTTAGGTAGTACAGTGTTAGTTTGGTAAATTGAGGTTATATTTCTGGTGAGATAACTAATATTAATGTATTTTAATGTGTTATTTATTGCCATAGGTAATCTGTGCATTTTTCATCTTTTTTAGAATAAAAATAAAAACATTTGATAGAATGAATTCAAATGATATTTTTTTCATATTGAGATAAACAGAAAAAATAATTTATACTTTTCTATTAAGTAGATAAATTAATATTTTACAGTAAATTCTTTTCTCTATAACATTCAAAAGCATCATGCAATGTTTTTCATATTTCTTTATTTTTATTTTATTTACACACTATAAAATTATGCATCTTAATATAATGAAACCATATAGAATTATGATTTATATAAATTAACAAATCGTTTGTTGCACCGCTAGATGGCGTTAACAAAGATTTGGTGTCAAATATTATGAACACAAACGTGCTCAACGCATGCACGAAGCTTGATATTTTTACCGCTAGATGGCGTAATTATATAGTTTTTTTTAAATGGTTTTTAAAAGTAGAGTAACATAGTATCTCAAAGACATACCATCCTGTTGTCTCGTATCAGGTACATCTCTACTACATGCACTCACTGTGTTCATATAAGGTATACTTTGATAAGAGTGGCGTGTGACAACTGGAAATGAGACCTAGGCAACCTTTTTAGGGCATGCTCTGTTAGCCTAATTAACAAGGTGTGCTCTGGCTCTAGGTGTAACATTTTACACAATTGCTAAGAAAGGATAAAATTAATTAGATAATATTGAAGATTGCAGTTACTACTGTTATCAATATAGTTCAATTATTTCGTTTATAGTTTTAAATATAATGATTTTTTATTCA
Organism: Caprella mutica; assembly: GCA_947561585.1. Taxonomy (NCBI): domain Eukaryota; kingdom Metazoa; phylum Arthropoda; class Malacostraca; order Amphipoda; family Caprellidae; genus Caprella; species Caprella mutica. The sequence goes on along the minus strand of CANNZV010004417.1, from coordinate 5,791 downwards.
CATCAATGGAAGATTAATCATTTTTTTAATTAGTAATGGGCTTAACATCTGCATCAGAACCAAAAGCAATATCCCTGACGTCAAAAGAAAATTAAGTAATAGTGACTGGAAGAAGCAGTCAGAAAGGAAAGTGGCTCTATGAATACAATGGAAACTACCTGTGAGGGAATGTATACCTAGCTGTATGTTTTCAATTTGTCGAAATACTATATGAGCTACAGATAACTACAGTAAGCTACAGTGTAGTGTAGTATAGGCAGCTATATAATGTAATCTCACTTATTATTATTTATTAATAACAATTATAATTCCAAAGTATACCATTTATTTTAAATTGATCTTAAAACATTTAACCAATCATTATAACGAATTTCAAAAGTAAGTTAAATCCTTTAAACCATACTTTAATCACAATGTTCTTAATAAACAAGGACAGCTGTGATAGAAATTATGTTTCCTATCGTCGAAAAGTTAAACTGTTAGGAAGGACGAGGCAAACCATGACTGTGAGTCGCACTGATTCTTTCCAGCTGTTGCTCATAAATAAAGGTGTTGTAAATCAAAGTGTTCGTGTTACACTCTAGACATGAGACTGTAAGCCTTTGAACACTGAAGAGCTGCAGAGGATTAGAAGAATCACCTCTAACGTCTAAGCTACTCCAATTAGTAACCAAACAAGTTATCTGCTCACAGGTTGGTTTAAGCTTATCGTAAGCACCACAATTATGGTTAGCATAAATTAACATCCACAGAATGGCATAGAGTTCGTGTTTTCTGATACAGTGTACGGAACACTAGAACACCGTACTACATCCCTTGGGAGATTCTTGAAAATTAACAATTAGTAGTTTAACTCTGTTAGGTATTATTTGATTGGTGTTATTTTGTGTATCTAATTAATACAAAAACACCTTTAGATTGGTATTATTTTGTGTGTCTAATTAATACAAAAACACATTTAGATTGGTATTATTTCCCGTATCTAATTAATACAAAAACACCTTTAGATTGGTATTATTTTGTGTATCTAATTAAAATAATAATACCTTCTTGAATGGAAGAATGTAAATCTTATATTGAATTTTCTCTAGCCAGCATCTCTACATTGTAGTATGATGAGAGCTCTATAGAGTACCTTTGTTTGTGTTTTTGTTGCCTAGAGTGAGAACAGTATCTATCAATGAGCTATTCACTGATGAAGATACTCCTTTTCTTGTCATTCTCTTGTCATTTCCATGTCATTCTCTTGTCATTTCCATGTCATTTCATGTCATTCTCTCTAGGCAGAAGTCAATTATTATTCAGTTTCATTTTCAGTGTCTTGTACGTCCCATGAGTGAGTCAAAGAAAAGTGTATCTGTGATTAATTTTTCAGTTTACAAATTTCACTTTAAAAAATCTTCACTAATTGAAATGCTTGTAGATATTTTATAATTGGTCTGGGTACACCACAGAACGTTTGAGAATAATAAGAAATTTGAAAAGTGTGATTTGTGAAATTAGCATATAATGCATTGACTATCATTTCTCCGATAGTAATAATGAATAAATTAACGGCATCAAAGTTTCGCATTTGGTAATCATAAAATGGTAGTTAATTCTATTATCATTGGAAAAACTAAAAACTGAATCTTTAGATAATTTTATTAAAGCTTTAGAATAATAATGAAATAAGTATAAATCAGTAAGTTAATTTATGTCCTTTTTTACAGACTGGTAAGATGATGAATTGCTTCATTTTGGAGTTGCTTGTTTCTTCTAAATAACTGACATCTTTTTCATTATAGTTATAGGCAGTTATCAATAAATCGTCTTACCGATACTTCTTACCGATAGTTGAGAATGTTTAGACAGCAAAAACTTTACCGATAGTACATAGGATGTGTTATACAAGTTATCGAACAGTTTTACATTTCGATCATATGAGAATAAAATGATTTAACATTTCAACTCGCTAATCTAGTTCATATCCATGATACCTGCATGTATCACAGATACCAGCACTCAGTACCCACCCAATCAGTTCTATCTTCCTGAGCACCATCATATCCATCACGATGGTTAGCCCCTCATTATCGTATGTCCTGATCACCATCACTCACACCTCAGTTACGCAGTTGTCGTACATCTCACACCTCCCAATAAATCCTTCATTGGCCAAATTAATTTGCAGCTCCAAGAGGTGGAAGAACACCTCAGTACAGCAGAGAGAGAGATAGAGAGTGGCTTGGGGCGAGAGTCAAGATATTCCACTTTTTCTGATCAGATTTGTTAAGTGATCAAAAATAAAATGAATATCGAGTATAATGCTATTAGTGGATTAAAAAATTGTTATGAAACTGCACGATCTTCCTTATGAAACTAAAATACGCTTAAAATAATTTAATATGGACAGATATTTAAAATATATTTATAAAATAAAATAAATCAAAGTGATGATAAATTGCTCGATGTTTCTATATATTTTCGGCATCTTATTATTCCAGTGATTGATTAAGCTGCTCTACTAAAGCACATTAATATAGTGTATGCTGTACTATTAGATACAACATGTGGTAGGAAATAATGGTGTTAACACACTGAGCCGTAAGAAATGATACAAGATAAATTATCTAAAATAAGGTATAAGATCGTATCGACAAAAAGTTAATGCGTGTTTGTCTACATGTTATGATATTCTATATACCATCAACAATTGACAGTGTGTGTATTTATTTGATTTTATCCACTAAATCGATTAAAATTGGAATAGAGAAGCAGAAATATACAACAGTAATGAAAGTGTTATTATCTTATCTGTTATTTTAGTTACAATTCTTAAATTCTAAAATAAGTTGCAATTTTAATATTTATGCTATTAATTCTCATAGGAAGTGATTTGAAACTTTACTATATTAATAAAAATGTTATTTTCAGTTCATACCTTTTGACTTTTATGGCTTTACATTTTCATATTTTCTTTCTATTTTCTGCATGTTAAATCACAAGAGAAATAGAATTAGTTAGCACTGGCACATGTTGCAGGTAAATACAGATAGCCTAATTGCAACAAGCAGCACAAGTGTGTTTTTCTCGACATTTTCTAAAGTACGGAGCAAGTGACTTTTCATGTATATTAATTTTGTGCGCGTGCTCTGTAGTTACTAATCTACTTAGCACATCGGAAAAGTATATGCAACATGGCACCATTTCTTACGTCTGTGTTTACATTAGCTAAATTGGTTTCTCTTATTTTTCAAAATTCTGTTTATCGATGCATCTTTATCTTTTAGAAATGTTTTTTTTAATTTGAAGTCTCTATGCAGTTTTTTGCTCACTGCAAATCACAAGAAAGGTACTACATATAAATATATTCTAATTATTAATCATACTTTCCAATAAGATTTATCGAATCGTATCTATATTTTGAATTAATTAGTATGATATAATTAATATGAAATAAAAAAATCTTGTATATTAATTACATAACTAATCAAATTATTCACATGTTTCATATTTATGTTAAAAATCTTTTTCTATATATTAATTAAAATGAAAATAATTATTTAGATGTAAATTACCACAGCGGTTACTTATAGTCACAAATTAGAACCGATGTTTCTCCACATGTTATTTTCCCTTTAAATCTCTGTTAAGGGGAGTGTCTCACTTTTTTACTTTTTTTTGTTTGAAGAGTGAGATGCTTGATTTTCTCAGACTTGATTGTACCATAAAAATTGACAATTTTTTACTTAAGACATTTTTTTCAAGTAACCCCCCATTTTTTACACATGATTTGGGACATTACAGTATAAGGTGTTTTTCTATGAAAGTTTTTTTTTTATAATTATCTCAAATTTCGGTGAGACACTCGTCCTATGAAGTAAGTCAAATAAATAACTGCACTATTTTTTTTTAAAAGTCTTCTCCGCTCTGGGGAAAAATGAGTTTATTACATAATATTGTAGAACTAAGGTCTATAATCGTTAATTTGGAAACTGAATTAAGTTTGATTCAAAATCTATTTTTCTTTATTCTCTTGAAGTTCTTCATACTCGGTGTGCAACAATTACAAGAAAATAAATAAACAATGCATTTTCAGCCAGCGTTTAGTATTTCTATTATTTTCTGAAGTATATTAAACTTTTCTATTATAATAAGTTCGTTCAACTTTATATATTTACAGGAACATTTATTGATCAACCTACCTACCTAGTTGACAATCAAAACAAACAGCGTATACTTTTTTTTTCTTAAAGCGAAGATTAACCAGTCGCAGAAGTAAAACGGGTATTGTAGAGTTTTGATTATAGAAATCTTTTAAAGCATATAAAATTAAATAATGCTATCAAATATCATGGGGTTGGCGGTAAAAGGATGATCATTGATTTATATGATAATATTTCTTGGGAAGGTACCTTTAACTCACAAATATAAGATTATGGCGGTTTATTTCATTACCGTTTACAACATGACGGTATATAGTAGTAAATAAGCAATAGTTTATTTATTTTAGATGTGCAGAATATGTCATGCGCTAATTGATCGATATCAGTCGATTGATCTGCGCCATCTGTGGATCTAACTTTGGCACAACCATCGATCGATAACTGCGCGTTCGAGGAAGATTGAAAGCAGGTTGCAGTCCGTTTGGGGGGAGGCTCGTGGGTGCCTCCCCCCAATTATACATATACATTATACAATATGTATAATTTACGGTTACTGTTTTTTACGCAGTAAACAGTAAATTAGGATGTTTGTTTGAATTGTAAATTAATAAAGTTGTTTTTAATGGAGAAATATTGTCTTTTTGAACAACAAACAATTAGTTAAATAGGTTTTTTCGATTAGATGGCAAAATATAAATTTTGTCATTATTGAAGCCAACAGATGAAAGCAAGACCCCCAGACCCCCAAAGACATGAAATATACGTATATACTCTATAGTAACTAATAAACGATAGCTAGAATTATATTCACGCAGATATAAATATATGAAAGTTCTTTGTGCTACATTTATTGGAATACATAAAGATGGCGCCAATGATTCACAAAAACTTGATCTGTGTATTTATAACTTGATTGCTTAAAACTGAAAGGCGCTTTTCAAAATGAATTCTTTTCTGTAATAATCATTATATATTATAGATTATAGAAGAACAAAGTGCAGGGTATACCATCGTACCTACTATTCTGCAAACTACATTTCAACATTTGTTTGATTTGAATTCTGTTGGTTTGAAACAATCTCAAGATTTATAGAATCTTATTGCTTATGTTTATTTTTTATTTAATATATATTATATTAGTTATATCAGTCATTGTTGTGAATAACTATACTTAGACAGGTCTTGAATGAATCTATAGTGTCATGCAACATCTCCAAGGTATATTCTGCAAATGATTGACAGATTTTGTTCTTCAACTCTTTCATATCCCTTGGTTGAGTCTGATAAACTTTACTCATTATAAATCCTCTTAGAAAGAAATCACAAGGTGTAAGATCAGGTGATTTTGATGGCCACTTAATGTTCATGTCTCCATCTGAACCTCTGCCAATCCACCTGTTTGGAAACTTTTCATTTAGCCACCGTCTGACAGTTCTTGACCAATGAGGTGCGGCTCCATCTTGCATAAAGAAGGTGTTTCTGAATTTTATAAATTCATAAAGCAGGTCAAAGTGAGTCTGGTGTAAACTGAGAGATAATTATCACCACTAACATTTGTATCAATGAGAACTGGGCCCAAATTTCCTCCATCCCACATTGTAGCCCTCACGATTGACGAGGTGATCGAAGTGGCTTCTCTCTAG